>VXBI01005646.1:308149-310649 GCA_013397375.1 Toxostoma redivivum
TTTTTTTTTTTTTTTTTTTTTTTTTTTTTTTGCACCTGTTATTCTAAAATTTCTTTCAGTTACATTTCAAAACACTACAGTTGGGATCTCCTTGCCAACCTGAGATGGCATAAGCCTGGGTAACAGAACAAAATGTGAGAAGGTCCTTCTGTCTTTAACGCCTGTTCACCAATGAATCAGCCTCCAATTAATCTGTTTCTTCAGTAGGAGTTTAATAAAAGTCAAGCACACACATGTTCAGTCTTGTTTAGTATTAAAGCTGTGTTAACATTATCTGCCTAGCCAGGTCAAAAATCTTATATAATTAAATGCCAGAAACCATTTCAGAATTTTAAGGGCTTTACAATTTTCTGTAAGTAATTGATTATGCAAGGCAGGGTAGTTTAAATTTAAAACAGGATAGTGATGAGTGTGATGTCACTTTTCATTACATATTTCAGAAAAGTTTGTTTCATGGCCAAAGTACACTTAAAACCTTACTTATTAGATTTACTATTTTGCATTTTTGTGAACTAGGGAAAAAAAAAAAATTCAGCAACCTATATTTCCTTTCCACATCATGAAGTAGAAACTGAGTAGCTTGAGCACCTCCCGCATTTCCACACTGTCAGGCAGGCTATCCCTAAAATCACAGACTAGGTTTTGCCCTACTCAGCTGTGCCTCTGACTTGGCTTGGAAAAGCAAGGTATTATAATACCAGGATTATACTACATTGCCTCCTGGTGAAGTGAACTTGTCAGGGCATAAAAAGAGTTAAAAACCAAAGTCTTGAGTCAGAGCACACCTGTGACCCAACACAGGCAAAGAATTTCCTTGGAGATATGTGAGGAAAGTCCAATCACCAAATAAATACAAGCTCTCTTTACTGATTAAAGTTTTGCTTCTCACCATTTCAGCATGGCTGTGATTTCTGACTGACAAAAAGAAAAGGCTGAGGGAGAAATTAAAAGAGGTAAAAAAGCCCCAACATATTAACGACAAACATGTTGCTATGAAAGTGTGGAGCATGTCTCAAACTCTGTCCATAAAATCCACTCTTCATATCCCAGTCAGCAGCAATGAAGACACTGATTCCAAAGAAAGTTACAAGCAATTTAGTTCCTGCTGCCACCAAATGTTCAGCACAAAATTTGTTCCAGGCACTGTGCAGCATCCTCAGTCCTCTTGCAGTCACCTTCTGTGCCTGAGAGCAGAGAGGTAATCCAAGCTTCTCCCCTGCTCCATGTCCCTTTGAAAGCTTCCCTTTTTCCCCTTTCCCTTCCCACAGCTGAAAACCAGATGCACTTCAGAGCTCTCCATACATCTCTCCATTGTCCCCAGGACCAAACAGTGGAACACTCTAATGGCATAATGCAATGCATGACATAGATGATAATGTACAGCCACATGGAGACAAAGGAGAAATTAGAAAAGTCTTAAGAATAAAAGTTCAAAGAAGGTCTTAGCTCAAGATACCAATAATTCCAGGTATAAGGACAAATAAAAATACGGAAAATGGAACTTGTGTGTTTAAATAGACTGGCTTGTAACATTAACTTAAGCATCTTCATTAGTTTTAAAGCATAGCAAAAGTAGAGGGGAAAAAAGGGTTAAAAAAAGCATCTGAGGCACATGAAAGAAGGGGAAACAAAACAGAACAAAAAAGCTATTAAAAACAGAGCTACAGAAAACTAGGGGTGCTTATAGCAACGGAGGACAGCCAGCATTGGGTAAACAAAGACAATTTTGGAAGTGGCAGAGTAAAAATAGGTCAGTACTACATATAAGTAGAAATTAATATGATGGAAATGGTTTAACATGCCAATATACTGTATTCTATACAGTGCCACGATCATTAAGCTGGTGAATGGGTGCTAATGTGGTAGGAGGAAAGCAATGCATAAAAAGTCAAATCAATACAGCAAGAACACTCCAGCATGAGAGCAGAAATAAAGACAATCTAAACCAACAGAGCTCTTACTATAGTTGTTCTATAAAATAAAACTAATCAATATACAGGTAACAGAACAAGCAGTGTAGTCACAGTGGACTGAAATACAGGCAAGTATCAGTTTAACAAAAATGTGCACAAAACTCAGGTCATTCAATGTCAATGGGGTCGAACTGGCTAAGCAATGCACAGGATGGAACAACAGAGCACTGCACCAATAAAGCAAATAATAACATAAAACCATCAGACAAATAGAAAAATAAAGGGAAGCAGCCCTGAAAGCTCTTTTAGCCTGGCAAGCCTATGCCCAGTGACTTGTATATTTAAAATATACAAGTTTCTGTTACTTTTTATTAAAAACATGATTAGACTAATAATTTTCAATTCCCATGACATGGACATCTGGTAGTCGTGACTAATGGAAAAAAAGGCAGATGTCAAAGAACTTTAATTATGACCTCAAATGACTCTTAATATTCTGTTATTTAGTTTGCACTAACAGAAAATGAAGTACAGCAGTCTTGAGATATGAGCAAATGAGACCTTTGCACACACTGCTTTTATGCTGG
>VXBI01005646.1:313149-369958 GCA_013397375.1 Toxostoma redivivum
CAGATATAGTCTCATATCTCTTTTATATTTAAAAGCTCTAGTGAAACATAGAAATATTCAATCTCCAACAAGCTACTTTTAAATAACTAAAAAGTTAACCAAGGATACCTCACTGCTTTTCCCCATTTTCAGCAAGGAATTTGCATGTGTAATCTCCATGTTTTTAAATGAAAACATCTCAATTGCATGAAATCCTTTTTGTAATTGGTACTAAACAAAGGCACCACTAAAGCTTCTGCAAAGTTGTTTTATAAAAACAAATGAATAACTGATGGGGGAAAATAGAATAAACAGTCTAACATGAAGCTGCTTATCAGCAACGACTTAATTAAAAACACCTTAAAAATCAATATTTTATTTTTCTTCTTTCAAAACTTGAGCTACGCCTGCTCTGAGGAGTGAGGCATTGCATTAAAATGCCCTCTCCAGACACATGCCATTTGAAAGTTTAGGCACAGATGAATATGTGGGGAATTCAAACACCTGGATCGGGTTGGGGCTTGCCAGCCCTCCAAGTCTTTTTGCTGAATAGAGACAAGGCAAGGTCGTGCTTCCCACCTCACTCCTTCCTCGATATGGCAGCAGCTCGTACAGCTACACCCTGATAAATTCAAGACTCGGTAATCAGCATTAATATGCAAGCAAGTATCAATCCAAAACCTGCTAATGAAAATGATTACACTGTTATATTCATCCGAATCTTATATGAGCTGCTGAGGGGCATTATAGCAGCAATATGCCTGTCTCGCTGTCTTGGCGGTGCCACCTTAAAGACCCCTTGTTCACTTTTTTCCCTTTTATCGTCTTTTAGTTTAGAGAATCACCTGCTTGAATATCTCTAAGGGTACTAGTAAAAAAGAAAAACAACATACATAACAGATGCGCCAGTGAACCTTGGGATGAATGTATTATGGATACAGAACCATCATCACACACCTCATAATCACTTTTTCACCTGCCCATCTGGTGCAGACCTGTGGCTTGTTAGTAATGCACTCAGATACAGTAAATGTGCTTGTCTAAAAAGAACAATTAAGCAGAAGCTCGAGCAGTGCAGCTAGAGGGATTCGCGGGGGAAAAATTGGAGGGAGGAAAACAGACACGGCGTCTTGCTTTTTGGAAAGCATGCACCACAGTTCCATCTTCGAAGATGTAAGAGGAAATGGCAAGTTTTTTACTGAAGTTCAGCAAACCCAAAATGCCTTTTTTAAAAGGCCCTAGAGTGTGAATCTTTCAACATAATATCTTCCATTTATTCACCAAGCCAGCACAGAAAATACAAAGGCAAGACAAGCTTCACCTCCAATGCACTATGAAATAGATATAAATTCTGATCTAGAGAATCAACTTTGACCTCAAGAGGTTGATTTGTCACCTTCGACTCTCTATTAAGATATTAGTAATGATTTCACAATATTGGTACTTTTCAAATGGAAAACAGGTCGTTGTTTCATTGTGCCCAAAATACAAAGATTTTTAACTCCCAGTAAAATAGACTTGAAATCAGAGAAAGGTAGAAAAAATATCAAAACATTGCACCTTTATGATATTTGTTTTCCTTTTGCTTCCTCTTGGTACTTTTCCAGTATGAATTCCCTTCCAGCAAGAAATCTAGTGAATTTCTTGGAATCTTGGTTACTATGGATGTCTGAACAAGGAAAATTTAATTTACCTTTTGGGCACTGGACATGTGACAAAACACAAGCTATCAGAAGACAACTGGTCTCCTTGAGATACACAGGGAATTAAAGACATCATTCCCACTGATATTCATAATGGTTGCTCAGCTGGGTTTAGCACAGATAATGAAGAAAAGATATTCCCCAACACTATTCTCCTTAGT
This sequence comes from Toxostoma redivivum, assembly GCA_013397375.1. Lineage (NCBI taxonomy): Eukaryota > Metazoa > Chordata > Aves > Passeriformes > Mimidae > Toxostoma > Toxostoma redivivum. The sequence continues at coordinate 314,993 of VXBI01005646.1, forward strand.
TTACCTGAACTAAAATCAGAAAACCTAAGAGGTAACCACAGATTCAGTGGCAGCTCGTGTCCTCAAGCTTAACAGCATCAAGTACAAAGGTTGCTCTTTCATACAAAGGTATGAAAAAGTTGAGGAGATTGTGTTTCCTTTCACTCTACCTCGTCCTATCAGTTGCACAGGGGAAAGAGACCTGTTTATTACAGATATTTTTTCAAAGTGTCATATATAAATTTCTGAGGCTTGAATTAATACAAGATTTTACGTAGAAAAAAAATCAAATGTCTTAATTTTACAATCTTTCATATATTAAAAAAAAATACTTCAATGAATTTCACATTACATAGCTTTGAATGTGTGACAACACACAGATGTTGCACCACCTACATACTGGGAGCTCAGTAGTTCCACGGACACTTTTTAAAAGACTATATTTGAAAAGTTCATCTCCTCACCAGCAACATGAATTCCAATATGGGTGTTTTAAGGAAACCATTTATTTTTATGTAAAGGCATAAACTGGCCTATGAATGGGATTCTGGTTTAACAGCAACTTCAAAGGGTCCTGATGAACGAGCAGAAGGAAAATGCACACTTAGGCAGTTCAAAGCACTACAACCATGTTAAGCTGTCAAGATAGATGCAGAGCCTCCAAATCCCACCAATTAATTTTTTTTTTCCTCACAGAAATGTTGTTATTATTAATAGAGATACTCAGTGAAAATCTCTGCATGTATATAAGATATAGATATAGATATGTAAATCAATATTTGCATAAGGACCTTTATACTCCCCAAGCCAGAACTGTTTTCTTTGATTAGTTGAGTCAGCCTGCTGTATTAATTGGCTCTGGCTGTCCCAATTACAAGAACAATGGGGTGTTTCTCAGGTCTGCTACTGATGTTGTAGCACACCATAGTTTTGAAGCTATCCTATAAGCACAAAGTTAATTTTATCTCAAAATAAAAATAATACTAATGTTCAGACTTATGATTTCCACAGGGGAAAACTCAATGGAAATCCATTCTCCAGTGGCATGAGAAGTACTGACACAAATCCTACATACATATGGATAATTTGTAGTAATCAGACATTCCAAGTCCTTGCTTGAAAAATATGCTCTAGAAAGTATATGTACACTTGTTCAAAACTCTAAAGATGTATTTTGATTACTGATAAGTTCATTAAGAGATTTGATTGCCTTTCTATAAAAAAAATCACTAAACTGTTAGATGTTTGTTGCTTAAAATTGTAATCTGAATCCTGATCTGTAATCTGTTCTTACTCTTCCCGGGTTATACCTATATCATACAAAGAATTCATCCCCCTTGTATTTAGTGGTGCATATTTTATTTAGCTAAAAGATGCTTTGACTTGACCCACCAGACTTGTCTGGAGTACAGAGGACAACCATTCCCACAATTAATGTCTTTTGTTCCTTTTCTTAATCCCTTCACCAGACTTTACTCAATAAGGATGCAATTCATATTCTTAGTAAAATAGTTAAGAACTGATCTTTTCCAGTGACAATTATATTTCTTAAGGGATGTCAGGAAAAAATTTGTTTTGTCCAAAACAATACATAGAAATTTTGTTAAAATGTTAATAGATAGTAAAACGTGATTGAAAGTCTGCAAAAATTTCAACCGTTCATCTAGAAGTGGCCAACACAATCTGAAAGATGGCAAATTTGTTCTATTTTCAGAGTATTGATTATCAAAATTGAAGCTCAGTGCTTCAAACAATTATTTATTTGTATAAACTAACTAGTTGCCTTTGTTCCTTCCTTCAACTGTGTTTCAAGACAAAAAAAAAAACTCCCAATCAATTGTTACAGTCAGGGTGCATAGGATACCTGATAACTATAAAGTGCATTAACCAGAGACATATTTTCCTTGTATATCAGAAAAACACCCATCTCAAACTTTCCAGACATCATCAGAAAACCTCTGAAATATTATTATTCAGGAGGGAAGACCAGAAATGGTCTTTTCCAATCTCCCACACAAAGCAGAACTATTGCCATGCTAGATCAGGTCACCTATGGTCATGAAAATTCCTAAGAATAGAGACCCCACAGTCTCACAAGGACCCTATTCTGGTGTTTCACTGTACTCTTACTAATTTTTTTTTTCTGATGTCCAGTCTAAGTCTCTCAAGCTGTAATTTGTGACAGCTGCTCACTGTGCCACTTCTGGACCTTCTCCCACTTCTCCATTCCCCGCCCAGCCTGGGGACCACACCTGGGGTGGCCTCACCACCCTGTGCAGGGATGGGGTTACAACCCCCTACTCTCCCCCTCATCCAGCTCAGGATGTGCTGATTTCTCAGCACGAGCACACCATGAGCTCATATTTAACCCCCATCAGCTGGGACTCCCAGGTCATTTGCAATAAGTGTGTTCATCCTCTGGTTAAATAATTGCTAATTGTTTCCTACAGCTGTTCCCTCAGGGTCTTCCACAGCTGTGGCAGAGAACTGAGCCCTATTAGATCCCAACAGTGCTACCATGTCCACTCCTGGTCACAGGGCTCCCAGACCTGGAGTGATACAAGGTTACAGGATAAGAGACAATAAGTTTTAAAGCATTCCCTATACTGCAAAAACAGGTTAGGAGTTCTGTTCCTCAGACAGACAAAAGATATTTCTGGCAGAACCAGGTTTGTTTCCTTAAATTTTACTTTCCATATGCTCAGGATAGTTATTTAGTTTGTCTCTGGTACTGAGGTGGCCAACAATGCAGTGCTATTTCAACTAATGAAAAAAGAGAAGTACAAGGTATGAAAACCTTATTCTAAAAATGAACGAAGCAGATGGGATATGCAATTCTAACTTAGTCCATTTGCATGTGTTTGTTGGTTGCTTTTTTTTTTTCCCTGTTTCCTTTCTCTATTTATTTTTTTTTCCTTTTTTTTTTTTTTAAGTTCTAGTAGATTTATCTACTCGAAAAGGTCTGCTTGAAGCAGAAAGGAAAACCAATTCTTCCAGCTTTAGGGCAGGAAAGTGCATAGCTGCTAAGGAAGAGAAGAGATTATGCACATAACATCCTCACCTCCTACATTTGGCAGCTCCCTGTGCTTGGAAGCTGTCACCCCAGGCATCCAGCCCAGGGTGTTCTAGTCCTAGATATCCTCCTTGTACAGTCTCCCACTTCCTGGAGATGAACCAACACTTTGTGTTTGACTCCCCCCACCAGCTTCAGCTTCCCTTGTGTCCCTAGCTAGCAGCATCAGAGACAGATTATTTCCAGTTGGAACCTCCTGCAGCCTGGATTGTCATTGTATTTAAAGGGCAACAGCAGTAGCGAGAAGAGAAGAGAAGAGAAGAGAAGAGAAGAGAAGAGAAGAGAAGAGAAGAGAAGAGAAGAGAAGAGAAGAGAAGAGAAGAGAAGGCACACAAGGACTCAACCAGCCCATACTGAGGTTAAAACATCTCTCTTCTCTACCTGTGAGAGAGGAAAGGAATGGTTTTCTCAGCATCCCCTAATGGATGTGTGATGTCTTGCAGGAAGAAGCAACAGGCGATGCTATATTTCAGATAATGACCCAAACACCAAGGGGAAAAACTGTAAAGGCTGAAGAGACAAGTCAACACATCAAATCTCCTTATAAACAAATATTTAATTTTTAATGTAAAACTTCAAATTCAACTTTGCAGATTCTGTCTAGAGGTAATTAAGATAATGTGCAATTGGAAGGGCTTTGCAATGCTTTTTGGTAGTTGACCTGTTTTTTAGGTAAGGAAAAAAATCTCTTCACCTCAAAGCTTCATAAAAATTCTCCCATATTTCTTTTCTAGACTTCCACTGCACACCTCACCCTGGTCAGTTATAGGCAGTGTACAGGAGGGGCCAAGATGCACATGTTTTGGTCTTTAACCTATAACAGTTTTTACCTTAAACTACTTACAAATCCTGGTGACAACAGATAACATAAAATGTAGAGAAAGGCAAAAGTTTCTTGGAGCTTTCTCACATATTTTCTCTGCTTGTGTATGTGGAGAAATAAATCCTATCCATGCCTATTACATTTTGAGCTTTCTCACATGGGTACTCCATTTAATATTTTCAAGTGCCTTTTCTATCTCTGCAGCTCCCTCCAAGCATTAGACTGAATCACAAAAAATATTTTTCAATGATTGATTGTAGTAAAAGGGCTGTTGAAGAGCATGTGTGAGAAGAGCATCACAACAAACTCTCAAGGCCCTTGGAGGGTGCCTTGAGCACTGTAAGTTAAAAGAAGAGGAAAAATAACCCTGAGTGACTGTGTTACAATAGTCATTTCTTCTAAGCAGTGCTTAATATCTAAATCATCATTCCGTCCCTTCTCAGTTTAGACTTTTACACACCTTTTTTTTTTTTTTTAATAGATTATCATCAGTTAACAGGCTTATTGCTGGGGAGGTTACTTTAAAGAACAGGAGGGAGGTATGACTATTTTGGTTAAATCTAGATCTCTTGATTTACTTTTGCAGCCATAGAACAAATTTACAAAGCAGAAACGTAAATGCAAACAAAGAAGACAGCAGCCAGTGCCACTCTGGGTCCTGTGGGATTTTCCAAATTGCTAAAAGCTGTCACCATAGCCTGAACTATCAAGTGTGAGGCACATACTGTTGTTAGTTGTCAAATTTAGTGCCACTAAGGGCTACTCCTAAAAAAAGCCCCAAACACAAACAACCTACCAGTGTCTAAAGCAGTCAGCATCTAAAGCAGACATTAGTAGTGTTTTCCTTGAGAAGAAAGAGTACTAAGAATTCTATCTCAAGTATCATGAAAGAAAAGACTTATCATGGAAATCAAAATATCTCAAAGATTCATGGACTGGTCTCTATGCCCCAGCAGAAACCACAGGGAATTTGTGCTGGGCAGTTGAGTGCTAGTTCATGACAGATTTGTTCCTCCTGCCCTTTGATTCACCTGGTAACGTGCATTGACTGTACATTAGCATACTGCAGGTTGCCTTAATATCAATTTCATATTCAGCAATATCCATCATGGCTGAGGATGTGGTTTGGGTTGCTAGTGTCAAGAGAAGTTATTCCCACCCCTATCGCAGAGAGAGCTAGTAATCCACACAATATTATTCATTGTGGAAGTTACATCTCTAGAGCTTTGGCAATCACACTGAAAATGCTGAATCCGTCAGAGATACCTGATATTTGAGGAAACCTTCCCAAGAGAGGTGCTGAGAGCTTGACTGAACCCAGAACCCTCTCAAGGTGCTGGCATGAAAGGGCAGATAGAAGAAATGGCAAAAGCACTGAACCTGATACAGTGGGATGTGGAGAGGGCTCAGTGAGAAGGGTGAGAACAATCCCCAGGCAGAGGCAGAAGTGTCCGTAAATCAAAGTGTAAGGATACAACACACACGTCCCCCAGCACCAGGACCTCACCAAGAGGTGCCAGCTGTGCAATGGAGGCACTCAGGAAGTCTAGGATTCCTCAAACATCTGCTGGTGCCATTCAGAATGAGAAGTAAATCCACCCTGGCATTACATGAGATTTATTTTTCCACATTAACCCCAGCAACAACTGCCAAGTTTTTTGCTCGTTTGCCACACAAGTAACCACTGAGTGGTGTAAGAATGGGAGCCAGATGAGAAACTACATGTAGAAAAATCAGGATTAGGACAAAAAAAAAGCCAGTGAGTGGCCAATGAAATAAAGAATTGCAGCAGGGAGGAAGGAGGCAGAAAATGCATTCAGACTTCTCTTAAGCTACTGCTGTAATGAGAGGACATGTTGTTGTTTCTGCAATACCTTTATGTTTCAGGTCCACTCAGGACAGGAGAAGATGGCTGTTTTACTAGTGAATTTGTCATTTTTCTGTTGAAAACTACATTAACCGTTAGGAAGCCATCACCAGTGGGTTAAGAGTTACATAGTGCCAGCTCAATAAAGAATAAGGGTGTCATCCTCACCACACAGACCACTGTAACTACACCACATTTTCTCTGTGCTCTCCTGATCTCCTCCTAAGGCCTTTTTGTCCATGAGAACCTCAGAATGGTGTGCAGTGAGCAATACCTTTATTTCCTTGATAATGAGAATTTGATTACAAATATCCCTACATGAAATGAAACGAGGTCCCAGAGGGAATTAAGTACCTTACTTTGACAACAATATGGTCCATAGTACTGAGTTAAAAGCTACACTGAAAAAAGAAAAAATCTTCAAAGATAAATGTCATTTATTTAAGCACTATTAGTCCCTCTGACACATGATCAAGCTCTGTTCAGAGCAGAGGGAAGCTCCTGGGTGTATCTTGTACTCCCCTACACATACCACATATGGATCTCCCAGCCATATTGTGTCTTACAGTTTGAGCAACACCTAAGTGTCATAGCTCTGTAATGCTTATTTCTAGGTCATGCTGGTTTCTTTATGCATCGCTAGAGTTTCATAATAATTTTTTTAGCTCAATTCAGCAAACAAAATGTGTCTTTTGTGTTACTGGTCTTCACTCCTTTCCCCATGGCATGGCACTGTCTTTTCTTTTGTTCTTCATAACTAGAAATGAAAGGGCCTTGAAACTTTTAAACATATTTAATAGCTTACACCCCTTTGGTTTAAGTTACAGGAGAAATGCTTTTCTGGGAATACTGATACAGACACACATTTTTTTTTTTTCTTTCATTTCTTTTCAAGTTGCCTGAAGGTTGCAAGCAGGTTTAGGTAGGAATCATTAATGAGATAACTGACTATAATAATCACAAAGTAATTTTTGGTAAAAGACAATATTCACTGAACAGATACCAAACTGCATTTTTATATTATAGAAGAAAATTCCTTTGATTAAAATCAATACATCATTTCCTTTGTAAATGTTTATTTGTTGCATTTGTCTTTGTAGCTTCTTCTTTACACATCTGAGTGAATTGATTAGTTCTGTATAGAATACATCAAGTTATGCAAAGTTTCTTCCCACCTTTGTAGCTTGCATAACACAAAGCCTCTGTAGGACACGTAATTATGGACATTAAAGTCTGCTATACTCATTTTCTTCCTCTCTAGCAGACTATAGAAAGCTATAAAATTACAGAAATGTCACAGTAAATATTAGTTTCCTTTTCCTCCCACTGTTAGGGGTTTTTCTCCTAGATTGGAGGACAATGGTTAGAGCTACACATGTTGTGAAGTCAGTTGGGTTTTACCAAGATGTTTTAGAGAAACCCTCACACAAGAGCACACACAGCCAATGAAGCAGATCTCTTGATCTGAGTCTGGGTCTGATCTTGACCTGATCTGGGTCACCTGGGCAAAGACCAGGTTTAAAACACACCCCTTGTCATACTGTATTTTGCTACAGACCAAAGCAGGACCTGTGGCATAGCCAGACTGACTGCACCCGTGGCAGCAGGAATAATGAAGAAGCACTGAATACAGCTTTCTGTCTTCCCTCGTTACCAAAAAATTCGGATTCTGTCCCCTGAATACACATTATTTTTGAGCCAACTTGCCAAATCTAAATGATGTCCTATATCTATTCGCAAGGTACTACATAACTGCTCCAACATCCCTGCAGAAATTGGGATATGCAATAAAAAGCATAAAATAAAAATACACTATTTTCACCTTATTTTAAGGCTTTTCCCCAGAATATCTAGGAACAGAAATTAGTCACCACTCAGCCACAGCAAGCTGATGTTTGTGAATTAAGTAAAGTAGTCTGATGATGACAGTGATTATATTAATCCACTTGACTGCAGGAGGATTCATTTCTTGAATGAGATGAAGATATGACTGGATACTCATCGACTGTTGGGTTAGCAAGGAAAAGTGACTTCAGAGAAGTACCAGTCCTTGGAAAGCTCTGTTTAAGACAAACCTTTATTAATTGCTTCAGACATTTGTCTTGCATCAGATTTCTAATTTGAATTGCGTCATTGTCACATTCCAGTTGTATCCTTATCAAACAGGATGTCTGTTTGCAGCCAAGAAGCTAAAAAGTTATAGGAACTTAGATGGAATCTCATGTTTCATTTCTGCATATGAAATTCTTGTTTGGATAAGCTACAGGATTCCATTCCAAATCTCTGAGATCTAGAGAAAAGCACTTTAAATGTATATACAAATATACAAATCAAAATCAATAACCTACATGAAATCTTGTCTCAGTGAACAGACATTTCCAGAACGTTGCTAAAGGAGCAGATATCAAGGGGATGGATCAAAGCAAATGGAAAATAAATGGTGCTGCAATTCAGTGTTATCAGAAAACATTCCAGAATTAATTAACCTGTAAATACATTTTTTAAATGACAATAATAGTACCTACACTCATGGTTATATTAGTACTGTTTCTTTATAATCTTATTCATGGACAAATTTTACACAGATGAAGAGTTTCTTCAATGCTTATAGTAAGGTTTTTCATGTTTACCACTTTGTTGCTGCAAAGCTCCAGGTATTCACAACTTCTTTCTAGCCTAATGCACAGGATTGTTTAATTTAATTAAAAGACTCAGAGAAGGAAATTAAAAATAGGACATTTTAAGGCCTATCTTGTAAGGGCGATGTAATTGAGAAAGAAATGGAAAGGATCTTATCTGTGTATGAAAGAGCCTTGTACTTCATGTATTTTCTGCCCCTTAGGACTCTGATTAAAGCCAGGGTCTACTAACCTTGCTATAAACTCCATATTTATTTTGATTGTCAGAAACAATTGTACAAAAGCAAATTTTTGGAATCAATTACAGGTTATAGATCCTAAAGATTCTAGAAAAGATTTAATAAAAAACATAATTTTATTCAAAGGTAATACCCAATTAAATTAACAGGTCTCCTAAAAAATCCCCTATTGAATCTGTGAGTAGGTGCTGGACTGGGATCATGGTCAGTTACCGGGGAAGCAGAGCAAGGGAAAGGTAGGATGGAATTAATTTCTGTTCTCTTGAAAGCACCAGGGCAGCTTCTCTTAAGAACATGACAAATATGAACTTTCATCTTCAGCATGCGCTGCTTCCCATCCACCAACAGGCTTGGGTTCATGCATCCAGAAATTATTTTAGTTATGCTCTGTAATTCAGTAACATAATTTGGTTACACTGAGAAGTCATTCAAGAAATTTAAAAATATTTTAAATTCTCAGTTTCAGTGAAGAAAAAAAATGTGTAAAAATAGAGCAAATGTGCTAATATACATGTGTTTCTTATAGCTTTTGGATCACCTCACTGATTTAGCTGAAGTATGTCATTTTGTGATTATCAGTCTAAAGAAACAGGATGTGATCATAACTATCACCCACACCAATCAATTAACTGCTTTTTCCTCAGTATCCCCTTCTATTCATAACCCTGAATATGGATTTGGATGAAACTTTTTAAAGAATGCTACCACTCATTGGCCGAGCAAAAATTAGCTTTTAGTGACAGAACCAGTTAAAAATGCCTATTTAATTTACAATCTCAGTAGATTTTTCTTCCCTTGCTTTGCAACATAGAAATGTGTCTGCAATAAGGGCCGTACAAAATGTAAAATGTGTAATGCATAAATAAATAAATAAATAATGTATGTATAAATAAAATTTATTATGTTGACTTGCAGAGGTACATTCCCTATATTTTTTTCACAGCATCCAAGAAGCAGAAACAGTCGAAATAATGAAACAATGATGTGGGCTTTTTTCCAAGACTGCAAGCAAATAGTTGCTAGCACATTTCAGATTAAGACTATACTGAATTTTAGTCCTGACCTAACACATACCAAAAATTCCCATAATTTAACTGTCCCTGACTCCACAGAGGCCAGGCACTGAGCAGGTTGCCCACAAATTACTCCAGAGATTACCCTGAATCATTGGATGGTGCAACTACAGGTGACAAAGCAACTGTGCTATTTGAGTGGAGAGTGGGATTACCCAGCACAACCTCCAAACTGAATTTCAGCAGAGAATTAAATGAAATTACAGGGTCACATGTAGATGTGTATGAATACCTTCAGTTTTACATTCTATTATTCTGATTTTCCACAAGGAACTGAGGCACATCCTGACTATCTTTGGGGTTTGTTCACCTATAGCTCTTCCCTGACCTCACTTAAATGATTTTTCTAACAAACGCCTACAGTACCTTCTGCCTAGCTTGGTTATACTAATAATTCTGCATTAGAAAAAAGAAAAAAGAAAAAAAAACAAAAAAAAAGAGAGAGGTTAGAAATGGAGGAATCTAGGGAAAGTTGGTCAAATGTTGAGGAGAGATTTGTAATTTACTATTTCCTAATCTATGTATGTTTTATTGGTTTGGGTAATCAATACTCTGTGATAAACCTTTAAATGGTTTAATTTTAAGTTACTCCATATGTAGGTTAAACTGCATGTATCCCATCATTTACTCCTTTTGTATGCATGCTGAACTGTAAAACATTTAATAATATATATGGGAAGTAAGCCAACTCTGACTGGCATAGAAACCCTGGAGATTGGTGAATAATAAATAAAACCATTTCTTCTCTGTTAGTAGCATGTGTCCTGGCTTATTGAGTCCTGCACTGATATATCACTTTTAGGAATTCACTTTGTCAATCAAACTTAAAAATCCTTCCTAAACTTTCCTTTAGTCTTTTGCAAAAAAACAATAAGATAAAAACTTCCAAGTCTGAAATGAGACCTCTTCTTACATCTCCTTGGGGGGAATCAAAGGCTGACAGTCTGAATGTGCAGCACACAAGAATCACAATATGGAAATCATGCCAAAATGTTTAAAAACATAAAAATAACAGATAAATAAGTAAATGGAATCTGCTGTCTAATGCAATAACTTGGCACCAAGTCAATTTTAACCTTTCAACTTTTTTAATTTATGCAGCAATGGATTCTGAAAGTATCACAGAGAAATTATTTTTATCCACGGAGAGGAGAAATGAAAGAATTTGAGAGCCAGGTAGATACTTTCTACTAATCCCTGGTTAGTAGGAACACTGTGAGATCACAAACCTTTTAATGACCATTGCTGAACACATGGAAGGTTGGGATTAAAAAGAAATGGGCACTCAAATTCTGTTTAGAAGCTAAAGTAAAAACATTTCTAGAGGTGCTGAAAACATTTGTAGTAATTCCTGTTTTCCTGAACACCAAAGAGTAACAGGAAAGTAAATGGCACCACGACCATGCTCCCAAGAAAGTGGAGAATACAAAAGATCAATTAACCTTCCCTGCTTGCTTTTTTTTTTCCCCTGGAAACTCTTGAAATAATCAGTGTATTCCTCTGCACCAAGACAAAAGAAAAGAGAGGCGTAAGAACAGTGGCAAAAACCAAGCTCAGGCATTCACCCGAGGAACACCCTGCTCCCAATCCTTTATGGAAGCAGCACACAGGATACAGCAGCAGTAGAGGTTGAAAAGCATCACAGCAGCACCACAGGAATCTGGGGGCTCCAAAGGGCCATTCACAGAAGGAGCACAGCTGATTTCCAATAATCTGGATTTTTGAAAAGAAAACTACCTCAGATAGGTACTGCCATATTGAGATAAGGTCATCTTTCATCTCAAAGTTTACTTTTCTTAATTTAATCATGTGGGTTTTTGTTGTTGTTGTTTTGTTTTGTTTTTTATTTTTTAGCTCAGAAAGAAGCAAACCTTTGGTACAGATGTTGGGGATGCTGAATATCCCCAACACTGTCCATTGCCAAGTGACAGGGAAATATCTGCAAAAAAAAAGAAAGGGTTTCAAAATAGAAATACAATCCCTACAGCTTTCTGTGTCAAAGAGAACAACTGGCACAATTTTCCTTTTGCCATCTTACAAGTGAAGGAAGAATTAGCCTTTGAATATCATTTCTGAGTAATAAAATAAGACATATTAAAAAATGTATAAAATCTGAAAGCACTAGGTAAAGCACCCCTAAGCGTCCAGAATTAGCAAAAATTAGTGACATAATAGAAGCCCTCTCCTTCCACTGGAAATATTAAAAGAAAAAGGCTGAGCCAAGGGAGAGGAAAGGAAGCGGATGGCAAACTCAAAACCTTCCAAACATAAATCAACATCTCAACAGGAGTGTGTGTGCTGTCCATCCATCCAGCAGCAAACATAACAGCAGTTAAAAAGGCCAATTAGCCTGAACAAGGATGCTCCAAATGATCAAGGGAGGAGTGAGAGCTGTGCAATATCAGATACAGAAGGGAATGGAAAGATTACAGGATGAAGTTGAGAGTGTACAAAAATGATAAGAAAAGCAAAGGTGGAGAATGAAAGGAAGATTGCACAAGATGATAAAGATAAATAAAAAGACATTTTTCAAGAACATATAGTCCAAGAGGTCAGCGAGGAAGACAGAGGGTCCTCTAAGAGATGGCACGGGTAATTTATTGACAGCAGAGGTAGGAACTGATAAAAAATATATATATAAAAATGAATTCTTTGCCTCACTGTTCACAAAGCAAGCTGGGGGCAGCACAGCAGAAATAGACGTACTGCACATTTCCCAGGGGATGAAAAAGACACACTGAAGGAAATTAAATCACTGTAGAATAGGTGATTGCCTATAGTTTGACAATGCTCTGGACAGACAGGGCTCTGCAGTGTGTAAAGAGAAAATCTTTATTACAATATACCTAAAAGCCTGCTGCAAAGCAGCAACCACATCCTAACACAGGGCCAAACTTGGGGCCCATGTTTATGAGCAGTTCCCCATGGGTGAAGCAGAGCTACCTGAATGCATGTGGGCAGGGATAAATTAATTATGTGAGCCATTTAAATGAACTAATCTACTGCCTTTGAAGTCAAACCAGGTGCTAGTGAAATTAGCTTTGAGAAATATCAGAAAAGTCCCAATGACAAGCAAATTTATCATCAACAACCTGAGTGAACCTGAAGTCCAAATCACACCCCTCTTACTCTTGCAAATAATCCTATTAATTTAAATTTAATTATTCACACCAATAAGGCGAGGAAGGAATAAAACTTCCTTTTTGTTCATCATGTTTAATCACCTGATTTCATTCTTTTTGCATGTGTTAAAAGAAAAAAATTGAATCTTCAGAGACACAGCCTCTCAATGCTTGGCTCTGTCCCCGCCCCCAGCTCCACAGCCCCTCTCTGGTGCTAGGAACCAGTGGCTCTGGCCCTGGAAAATGGACAACTCAGAATTCCAAAGCCCAAAGTACTTCATTTCATAAATCAGTTAAGGAGCTAAGTGAAAATAATGCCATTGTTTATCGCATCACTAACAAACCTAAGTGCTTAAAGGCAAGCAAATTAATATTAAGGATATTCATAAATCTCACCCAAAACATATATTATACCAATTTACAGCAGCTGAGAATCTGGCCCTTTGCTCTTATGCAATATAAAACATACATGCTGTCCTATTCAACAGAGTAGTCTCAATTCTAGTATAAAAATAAACCTTATTCTGTATCAGTGTAATTTCACATGCACAAATCTTTCAGAAGGAATTTCAATTAAGTTAACATTATGTATGCACCCATTACTGGCACACAGTGATTGGTCTCTGACAGAAGGGAATGGACATATACACTTCTAATGTACTGCAAATGAGCAATGCTATACATTTCTCCCTTATTCTTTACAAATAAATAATGTTTCCATATGTAAGTGATTTTAAGTGTCACTCGGTTAATCCATTAACTGGTGCTTCCAAACAGCAATGTCCTTTAGAATAATACAGTTTTTTTGGACAAAGAAACAAATATATTGAGAATCCCAAGAGGGCGATGGTCAGAGTTAAGGGTCTGGTGTTTACATAAATTGAGCATGTCTTTCTGCTTGATCAAAATATAACTTTAGCTGTGTTCCGACTAAAATGGATTATGTAATTAACTATTCCTTTTTAAAATTACTTTACATCTTTAAATGGTATGATAGATAAGTTTCATAGAACCCATTAATGATTTATGAGATATATTTTATTTTATTAATAAAATGCTTAGCGAGAGCTTAATCTCTCAAAATTTAATACAATGATGAATGTGCTTTAAATTAAGTTCGTGGTTAAATACTCTGATGCATCTTGGTGCAAAGGTTCACCTCGTAGGACTGAGTCTACATTTATGTTTTGGGTAAAAATAAATTACATGTTTTACACCACATGCACAAAAAAACACACATACACACACTCACACAGAGTAAGGTTTGTGTATATTCACTGTATTTCTGTAATCTTTTGTATATGACATTCCCTTTTCCCAGATATTTACATTAGACAGATGGCACACCCTTTACTGCAGTTGACCACAATTTGGCTGTTTACTAAATATTTTTTGAAATTATAGATTTTTGAGGATCACTGTCTTGATTCAGAATAGATTAAATATTTAGAAAGGCAAGCCATGCTGTGATTATTATAAGCAACTGTTATTTTTTTTCTGTGCAGGAGCACCGTGCTTATCATTACATATTAGGTATCTTGTAATATATAATAATATGCCTAATATTCCCTCAGTATGAAGTTAATTAAATAATTAATTAAACTAATCATGGTCACACTGTTAGCTAAAATTCCGTAGAGTGGCATATTTTAAAAACTCCAGTTTTGTTCAATGCCTTGCTCAGAGAAAATATTTTTCTTTCCCAACCCTGAATAGAAGCATCCTTTAAAAAATTTGAACAGCATCGTGCAACAAAATGAAAAGCAAGTTCAGCTTGAATAAGTCTCTTTTTGCTAACTAGTATATTAAATGTAGCTTTTAATTATTGGTTTTGATTATTTTTGAAGATTTTTGTATTTAGATGGCACACACATTTTCAATCATGTCTTAATTACTTTTAAAAATGCTGCACTGGCTTAGGGACAAGACAGATAACTTGTTAAGCATTTGAAATTTCTGAGCTGTTTTCTCAGTTCTGGCAGTCAATACCCAAGTCCAGATTGTAACCTCCTTTCTGCCTCCAAAGCCTGCCTTGGCTGCGTGTCCAGTGAGGGATTATGGATTTAGCAAGGAAGGTAAGTGTGACTACAAGCATTGGCTCACCATCTGCTCCCCAGCAGAGTTTGGGCCAACCTGCATAGCCTGCAGCAAGACCAGGGCACTGTTCTCAAGCCAGCCCTTTCCAACCTGGCTCAAGAAACACATCACATTCAGTCAGATGATTAGGTCTAAGTAGTCCATATGTAACAGAATATTTTTCCTAAATACCAAAATGAAAACAAAATGAATGCCATTTTTTTTAATTCTCCTTCCTCGATACATCAAGTTTTACACAAATAAATACTCTCTTAAGGTTTATGCAAATTATAGAAAAATAAAACTATGCATTATTTAGCAGTTCTCCTATTTCAAGATCTAACAGACTTTATTCACAGCATGTTTTTCCCTAGTTTATGTTGGCCTTCTTTTCTGATTCTACTTTTTAATTCATCTTTTTAAATTATTCCTTTTTAAATCATTATCTTATGTGACTTCATAGATTTTCATGTATTAATCTATTATTAATTTTTTTACCATAGTCAACTTAATCTTAAATTGTTTAAATCTCTTTTAAGTGTAAACACTTGAACATGGACAGTTTTTAAAAATATGATGCTCCTTAACATTTTGGAGCATTTCTATTTGTAGCTTGTAACCTTATTCAAAAAGTTCTTGCTAAATATGTTCTCTCCTATTATAGGTACTTTTGACAGAATTATCAAGTACCACATGTGACAGGCAATAGTACTGGATAAGGGAAAGGGAAAAAAAATCCCACACATATTGAGAGGGGGATACATTTTGTGTTACTGAAAAATGTTTGTATTTTACATTTAAACCTGACATCTGCTTGGTGAATATAAATCTAGATTAATACACCCCCCCTTCCTCCTTTTACTCATTCAGTTTTCTTTATGCTGATTCAGATTAAGATTTTTTATTTTCGTGAATAGCTACAAAGAATGCTGTTAAAAACAGCATTTTCCTCCCTCCAGTACAGCCCTGAACATGAAAATAAGCTGAACAAACATCTTACCCTTTTTACTTAAACTGTTGTCTGCCCGACTGCTGAATGCACACAGAAAACAATCTAAAATTGTATAACCCATAATAGAGTATATTAAATTACAACATTGGTCAGTAATGGAAACTTATTCCCAGATATGAATTATTTACAGCCCATTTAAGTAATCCATATTCAGGTGTGGCAATGAAAAAAAAAAAAAAGTGCAACATAAATCTTTAATGTTGACCGGTTGAGAGAGCAGAGCTGAGGATTACAGACATTTTAAAGGGAAGAAGGGGGGAAAAGAAAAAAGCCCCTAACCGAATTGATATAGGCTGTTCAGTGGCTTACTGCACCAGCGTGCTAATAAATTGACGGATGGCATGTCAGGGGTATGAGTTGAAATCCCAGCATTTCTAACTAGGGTGGGATCTAATATCAGTGCACCAAAATAAAGAGTTTCTGGACCTTGATGTCACAGGACATAGTCTGTGCCTCATTTACTGTATCCTGTAGGTGCCTGGCATATGTTATTGCCACAGAAAACCCAGCGCTTTCTGCTTTAACCCTGTAACTGTATTAGTAATTTTTCAAAGCCACTCTCGATGTGTATTCATTTTCCTACAAGCTGTCATTTTACTTTCTTATAGTTTATATTTACTCTCTTTTATTGCTCAGCCATCAGAGCCAGTACAGCCATCACACAGACACTGTCCCAGTTTCCCTCTGAGAGATACTGGGCATTCCTCACTGAAGCAAGAATTAAACCCACAAATTCTGGGAAACGTTGCCAGGTACAGTTTTGTTGTTGCTAGCGTTTCCTAAAAAAATAAAAAAAAAATTAAAAAAACCCAGACAGCTCGGGTGCTCCTTCAAAACAATATAGCAAAAGATCGTGGTGGGGAAAAGCTCTTACAACTGCAATTTCTTTTGTTTCCTGGAGCAGTACCTATATTAATTCATCTTACAAAGATCATTGCTCAAGAACTAAATTTTGCATACATTAGAGAGCAGAATTAGCATCGCGCTGTGTACAACGTTCCAGGCTAACTTCTCTCCAAGCAACCATTAAAGGTCATGTTTTGACGACTGAATGGCATGTCGGCACCTTGGTTCCCCAGAGAGGCATTCCCCAGGTACATGCAAAAGGTTATTAAATTACCTTCCAAGCAACACTATCTCCTCGGATGAAAATAATTACAGGCTTTTAGAGGCATCAGAATGCTTTCTATTTTTTTAAATAAGATGAAGATGCAGTACCTAATGACCATTTTTGTGTGTGACTCATAGAGCCTGTCAGTGGTGACAGGACAAATGAGCATAATGGCATAGCTTAAAGGGGAAAGGTTCATTTTAAATAGTGACAAATAATATTTAAATGGCATTGTTGGAGACCCATCATGCTTGTAAAATGTAGTTTGTATCTCTTCTTCATCCTTTAATTTCATCACTGTCAAATGGTATTAGCTGTTAATATGCAACATCAGGTGCAGATATAATTTTTAACTATTAAATGTGCCTATAACTAAACAATGCATCTTGATTGTTCATATATTTTGTGATAGAATAAATAACATATTTTATAATTCACAATTTGCTCTGCCAAATTGTTTTGCTGTATCTATACTAAGAGAGGATGAAGGGAGTAAGAATGGTTTAAAATATGATACCTTGAATAAATTTCTTCTTGCCAACATACTGAAATGGAAATTACTTTCTTTTTAGACTAATGTAATTCACAGGTTTGAAAAGCCACAGGCAAGATCGTGAGATACAGTAAATTGGTAAAAACAGACCTGGGCAAACCAATACAGGCACATATATATTGTATACATGTCAATAAAAGCCACTGACAAACTTAGTTGCCCTTACGATTTGGCCCTAATAGAATATGGTTTGAGTCTGAATCCTCCCGGTGTTCGTGAAATGGCTTAGGGCAAAAACAGAAAATGTTTCTTTTAAAATACTGAACAACAATCATTAAGCAATCTACTGCAGATGTGAATTCTCCAGCTCTAATGCAAACACATGACTTGGAAAAGTTACTCCGAAGTCAACCCCCATGTTTGCTGAAATGACTCAAGTGGAGACGAAGTCATGACACTGCAGGTAATAAAATGGCACCAGAATACACTTGGCCAGGAAATTGCAACTTCTGGAAGTCAAACTTTCAGAAAAAAGCTTCTAATTTTTTAAGTATTTTTTCACAGCTTCATCATGTTTATTGCTATATTATTTTCAGATCACTTTCGCCAAAAATGCAGACAGTTTAGGTACCTTTGAGTTGTTAAAAGTTATAGCCAATTTTCTGAAAAATTATACCAGCTAAAAACACAACATTAAATATTTACCCTGTTGGATGTTAAAAAACGCTTACAATGAAAAATGTTCACATATTGACTATTCAAAATGGCCTTCACTTTGAAATTGTGAAATGGAAGGGATTGCAGATGTACAAGAATAAATATAAAAACAAATGAGTTGACTTGAAGTGTTGCCGGCTTTCATAAACATGCTACTGCAATAACATGTGACATTAATATTTAATTACAAAAGCACTGCTGCAAAATCTTTGAAATTAATGTTTTGCAAAATTAACATTCAGTGCACAGAAGCAAAGTCGTTCCAGGCGCGACTGTGATTAACAATGCCATTCACTTTACATATTATATTAATATATTATTCAAGCTAAGAATTAACACCTCCTAATTTAAATAAGGTGCTACATATCATGATGAGCTAAAATGCTTTTTCTTAAAATGGCCCATCTGATTTTAAGCAATCTGTGTTTATCATTTAATATTTTGTTATTGAATACTGTTCTCTGTAAAAAACTCCTTGTACTTTAATTTCAAGATGAAGAGATCTCATTAAACCAATGCCATAGGATTCAAGGATAACTGAGCCAGTGGAGCTGCATTTTCCTTGCTGGTCTACCTGGTATCCCTCTTTTATTCCCAGGCATCAATATTGTCATCCGCACCTGGAGTACCTCTCTAGTTTCCCTGATGTCTAAAGAAAAAAAAAAAAATCCTAGCATTTTCTTTCCTAAACCGTTGGCTGGATCTTCCACTGCTATAAAGGATTATAAATTCTCTTGCAGCTACATTGATTTACATCAGCTGATGATATAGCTCATATTGCCAGCATTATCACGTTGCTAGTACATTTTGGGGACGGCGATTTCTTGCTGCTCTGCATTCTGTGCTGCTTCTCATGTGTTGTAGGAGGGTAAAGACGAACCAAGGGCTCAGGGGAGGTGGTGAGTCTAACACTCTGCCTATCTCACACAAAGCTTTCTCGCCCTCCAGCTCTACCTTTTAGTGTACAGGAATTCAGGCTTGTATTGAATTCTCTGCGTTTTGAACTACAGAAGAGAGCAACTTCTGGTGGGACGCGGTGAAGAAATCAGGCCTGGAGGACTTTAAATGAGTTGACATATTCTCCAGCAGGTCAGAAAAACCAGTTATTTTTGTTTGAGGGAAATACTGATGAGACAGATGGGTACATCACTTTGGTTTAACCACACAGAACTTCATTTGCCATCTTTAATCTACTGTAATTGTTCAATTTTCTTATTTTTAAAGCAGTGAAGGAATGTATTTCTATGTTATTGCTCACATAACCATTTTTTTAAGACTAGTAGCAGTAAGCAAAAGACCATGATCTATTCCTCATATCAATAGTTGCAAATTCACTGTCTATAATTTCACTTTCATTAATTATAGGCATTAGCTGCCACACACAGGGATCGAAAACTACTTGCTAAAAATTATGCCTGTACAACTTAAGCATCTGTGTTTAGCTTTCAAACTTATCTTATTGTTAGATGAAACCCATGAGCCTAGATATCTCCTCTTCTAATTATGCTTTAAAAACAAAGCAAACAATTTCTTAAAAAAAAAACTCCAACAAAAACCAGTGAAATATTTATTTATAGTGGTGCATAAACCTAATGTTGGTAAGAGTAGAATTGTTGAAAATATTGTCTGCAAAGTATTCAAGTGATCAGGAATTTAGATATCAATGAATTTAAAAATATATAGAAAAGTTAAAACTATACAGGACAGTCAGAGGATAAGAACTCCGTCAATCCTTCACTGCCAACATCTTTAATGATTTAGGCTGCACCTTTTCAGTGAGCTAAACAGAGGCAAAAGAGGAGTGGAATTGCTGTGTGTCTCTACAGGAGGCTTCTGCTCTGTGATCTCTTCCAACAGCCTCCTCCAGAAGGGAGAGAGATAAAGGCTGGTCCACTGATTTTATCCATAGATCCTGTTCTCAAATGATCCCTCCCTCTTTCATGAAAATAACATGAAATCATGTTGTATATCATATATCCTGCTATGTACTGTATGACAGAAAATTCAAGTATGAAAAAATGACAAGATATTGTCTTAATGATAGTAGAAACAACAACAAAAAATTAACTCCAGATTGCTTCTTTTCCTTTATAGTATCTCAAATTGAGACATCACTGAGGTAACTTAAATATGAAAACAACACAATCTAACTTAGTCTACCTTGCTAAAGATCCCTTTCTTTCTATAGTACCCCCTTATAAGAAATGACCACCTGTGCACTCAAAAGATCTGAGTAAATGCTACATACCATCCACTGATGGGCCTACATTTTAATATTTTAACTTAAAAATATCCACTGTTCACAACAGAAAATAATGATTCATCTAGTGTTTTCAAATATTTTATCTGAAGTCATCTTATTGAAAGGCCTGCTTTCATATTGGACACAAAAATCTGAAGAAAACAAAAACAGAAGTAACTTTTCAACTCAGAAACAGGTGGTGGAGAATTTATTAGTGTCTACCTCTCTGAAATCTTCTACTCACAAACTTACACAACAAAATTTATTGTAATATAATGCTGTAGAAATCCATGAGAACCAGAGAGCCTTTTAGAATCTGTACATATGGCATCCAAGTTTATGGTAAAATCTCCTTCTATTTGAATAAAACATGACATTTCAAAATAAATTAAGAGAAAACAAAGGAGATGAAAGTGGGAATATCTTATGACCTTCTTGAAAAATGTTATTCTTTTTTCTGTGCAGGGAATATTTTCAACACCAAAGCTTAACATCAAAATATGGATATATAATATTCCTTTAACTTCTGATTAAGTGCACTCTATATATTCACAAAAGCACATGAAGTCCTTGGAAATTTTACATTTTAGTTGGGGAATAGTCATTAAATCAATAGAACTATCATTCCGTGGCCAGTTCTCCACAACCCTGGGAAACAATGGAAAAAATATTTGAATTGAGAAGAAATGGGAAGACAATTCAGGAATCAAGAGTGTTTCACATTGAACTCCACGAGTCCGACTTGTCATTGCTTTCCTGAAAATTCAAATCTAATTAGGCTGGTTTTGTGTTTTTCTGGAAGACTGCATAGGTTTGTTCACTTTTATCCTAGTTTTAGCTTCATGATCCACCCAAAACCACGAAGGTAACGGGCTGCAATGCTGCTCTGCACAGCAATCAACCCATAGAGAAGAGGATATTTTATGTGCATTACCAGGTTTAGCCAAAATCAAGTTCCATTGCCTAACTGCAAAGGTGGCAGAAAAGAAATGTGCTGAAATGTTGTGAAATGAGCCTTGCAGATCCTGAAATGGGGATCCTTAGCTGCAGGCAGCCCATCACAGGGCTGTAAGAGCTGTGGGCATGCCCCTGATTTCCAGGAGATGCAATTCTATCAAAAGACATATTTTATTTCAGGCCCTGCACAACTACATTTTTGCTCCTCCCCAGCCAGGCAGCAGTTTCCCTCCTTGGGGCTCGAAAACCCCCCACACCTTGCAGGAGTTGCCATCACATCACGACTGCAGGAGGTCAGGCTTTGCAAAACCAAGTCCTGATGGCTTTATAGAGAAATGTACATGTTACCCATTCGCTTACAAGTTTTTCTCTCTTTCCTTCCTTTATTCACTACCTCTAGTTAAGGCCACTGAGCTCCACTTTGCTGCACCAGCACCCATAAGAAAAGTATTTGTGCCACTGATAGTCAACAGACACACAAATATAGCCCTGCCTATTTCCCTCCTAGAAAGGTGGAAGTAGAAAGTAAACAAAAACAACAACAACAACCAAAAAACCCCACAACAACAACAACCAAAAAAACCCACAAAAAACCCAACCAACCAGACAAACAAACAAAAAACCACCAAAAAAACCCCCAAACCAAAACAACAAAAAAAACCCCAAAGCAAACAAAAAAACCCAGTATTTCTCATCCTCTAGCTTCTTTCTTTTTCTCTTTTCTATTTCTTTTAATAAATTCTGTCTCACAATAGGTCCAACACTGGACTAAAGAGGCTACAACCTCCTCTGGATGGCTACCAGGTTTTCTGCCTTCACTGACTATAAAGAGATCTGTACTGAATAAAGAATCTGAGCAGATTTCATCTCAGAATTGACTTTATTCCTATTTAGTGGCCCCGAATCCTTACCTGATGAAGTAAGGTTATTTTATATCATTTGTAAATATGTAGCATCTATAAAATTAGACTTTTGAAATTCATGGAAGAAGGAAATAAAATTTTGGTTCATTCAGGCAGGAATCACCATTCCTGTCTTTATCTTAGCTCTGTCTTCTCAAAATGTTGTTTTCTAAACTGTTGCTATGAGTACATCAGTGGAAGTTTAACTAAATTTTTACTAATAAGCAGCAAAACCATTGACTGACAAAACCCACATTGTTTTTAATGAAATAAGACTTATCTCATTAATAATCTGATGAGCCAGGCTGTCTTTCACTCCCTATACCAGTGAATTTCCTTGATGGATTGGCTTAAGTAAACCTTGTCTGCCTTTTTCATCGTTGTAAAATCATAGAATTTGGCTCAAAACACTGAAATGTTTTAACCTAAAGGCATTATTTTAGACACCTGAAGTTTCTGAATGCCAGCACTGCAGCAAAGAGAACCGGTATTTATTGAGAAATAGAACAAGTTATGACACTTTTTGTAGGAATCAGCAGTGATATATGAAACAAAGGGGTCTCATCCAGTCCACAGATATTATAAATAGACCCATGCCATATCCAGGATACTACGAAGAAAAAAATCAAGCAAAAAACTAAAGCCAGAAATATGTGTTCACCTGGGGGTGGGGGACTGTCTGAACGCTGCAAAAGTAAAATTCAGAGGATTTATTATTGATAACTAAAACGGTGACCTCTCTGGTCTTGCATGTTTTGTGATGTAACCTGCGATTTCTGCCAAGCACTTATAACAGTTCTCATCACAACATGAACTGATAGTGTGATATGTTAACATCACCACTAATGCACGCCAGCATTACACTTCTCTTTCTTCGGTTAGACAGCTTTCCTTCAGGCCATCAGACACTGGAGGTCTGCACAAAAATGCACCTCTTCAAAGCAAGCAAATCCCCACGAATTTGAGCACAATTGAACCAGTCCTACTTAAAACGGTTTACTGATTCCTGCTTTTCATTTGAAATCGGGAAGACACTACGAAGTTCACATCCAATTCCAGATTTTTAAATTGTTTAAAGCCCAGTAGCATCAACATTTGTTGTCTCTTTCAGACCCATCTAAAAATAACATTCAGCAAAAAAGGAGATAAAAGGTAAGGATTTTAATATCCTGTTTTTCCATTTTTCTTTATTCCTTTCTAATATCAGATAACCTAATAATACAACATATAATAAATATTTAAGGGGAAATAGCAATGAATTTACATTGTGCTTTCTAAAGTCTCTTCTTGAAAGGCTGATTATTCACAAATTGTAATGGGTCTATTTTACAAAATGTGTCTTTCCTTCATGATGTGATTCTGTAGCCTTAATGTTCACTTGATTCCCACTGATTACAATAGAATATGTACAAGAAAAACAGTAGATGGGACAAGATGGAACTACAGAAATATTCTCCTTTTAGGTACACACACACACACTCTTTTGGTCCTAAAAGTATAAATGTCTTACTACATGCCCTGGTGTCCTCATTACCAGTCTAATAAAAAAAACCTCAGTGAATGCATAGATTGCAAAAGTATTGGGCCAAAGGAGCTTTCACCCTAAAAACAAATAAACAAACAAATAAAAAAGGAAACACACAAACAAAAAAAACCTCCAAAAACCAAAAACCAACTTCACAGGATTGCTTTTCCCATCTTTAACCCTACCCCATGCTCCCTAGGGTGGTACCTCAACTCATTCAAGACCTGAGCCCCATCATGCACAGCAAGCAAATTTTTAATGTTTCTAACCAGCTGCTAGCATTTTTTTTCTCCACCTGAGAGGGAAATTTGGATGGTTTAATGGCCCTGGAGTCACTGAGGTTCCTACCTGGCATACTACCTGAAAAAGGCTGTGGATTTCTTCTTCAAGAGCAATTCCTAAATCCTTACTTTTCCCCTTGTGTTCCTTCCTCTTTCCCTTCCCAAGCAGCCAGTTCTCTTAATCATGCATATTTCGATTTCTTTCCAAGGGTCTAGTTTGGCCTTTTATTGTCCTCTTGGATAATCAAACACTGGGACTTCCTATCTCATTTCTTCTTGTAAGAGACACCAAACATTTATTTGCCCCCTAAATGCACCTTTCAGTGTAATATGGAGCAGGCTGTTCATCTGAGGAGACACACAAATGAAGGAGAGCACTACACATTTTAGGGGTGAGCAAAGATTTTACATGGGGGGAAAAAAAATTAATCTCTTGCCTTGTGCTACAGGCATGCTCGGACAGTGATATGTTTAACATTTCCCTGCACATGGAGGGCTATAAAAGAATTTTAATACACACAATGAAGAGAACAGTTTGTTGTGGTTCCAAAGCATGGTTAGAGCAGCACATCAGTTAATCACACTTTACACATGTAAAAGCAGAAACACCAGCATCATCTGCTACAGAAACCAACAAGAAACCCCTCCTTGCAACATGCACCTCTACTCCCTATTCAGAAAGAGTTAAAACATGAAATAAAATTATAAAGGCACCAATGATATTTTTATAACAGAGCAATCGCGAGTAAGCTGTATTTTAGAGAAACACTGCACATTTTGATGACTGTCAAAATTTACATAACTTACTCTACATGAATTAACTATGAGGTATAAAATGCAACTTTGGCTAAATAAACCCTCAGCAATTGTAAAGCAGTATTTCAAACACCACTAGAATAACAGCAGACTGAAAGATTACACAAAAAAGATGAATATTGAGTGAAGTGGTCTCCCCAATATTCAGTTATTGTTGTGAAATAAATTAGACAATCGGGGAAGATAATCTTTAGAAATACAGATGATAATTCTAGTTGCTATAGTACTTTTTATTTTTATTTTTAACGGGTAAAAATCAATTTAGTGCCTACAATCAAAACTCTGACATATTAGGGTATTGAACGGGGTCCGGGAATTACCAGAAAACACATAAATATTCGAATTTCTTGAAAACATGAAGTGTTAAGAGAAACAAATTCCAGTCTTTAACATCTGTCCTACAGATTCTTACCATTTATCTGCTGATCAAAATTTCGAACGGTGCCAAAAAAAATCATGAAGTCAAAAGGACTTGGTGGGGGGAATCTTTGTTTCTCTCTAAAAGCCTAAAAGTTATACTCAACTGCAGCACAAAGAGTAAAGAGGTTGTTATTCATATTAACTACATTTACATTCCTATCGCAACATCCAGAGAGCTAATAGTGGGGTTATTAACATAACAAACGTAAATGTTCTATATAAATAATACTGTTTCAGGCCAGCAACCGCTCATCTGACAGCATTTAGGCACAGGCTCAACATCTGTTTATGAACACTTTGCCTAATGATATCATCAGATATCATTAAGTGCGGCAGAATACAGCACAGAGGCAGGTGCAGCTGCCTTCAGTACCCATCACAGAGGAAGAAAAGAGCTGCATTCCCGATCCGAAAACCCATCATTAGGACAATTTTCTTCGACAAACCAGCCCTGTGATTTCAATCTGTATATCACCTGTAATTGTAGTTTTTAGCAAGAAGCTGATTCTATACATTTAGCGACGAATCACGTTGATGGCCTGAATACTGGAAACACATTTGTGCTACCAGCTGCGGCAGCTTTTTTTAGAGCCTGTGTTAACAAAATACTGCTAACAAGGCAATGCTTGGAGTGCAGCTTTGTTTCTCTTTCTTGTTCATAGTGTTTAGATGTGCATAATTATGGAGATTAGCAATTGATTGCTTCTCAATAATAATTGATTATTGGTCACTGAACCTTCCCCAAAGCACTTCGCTGAAGGTGAGGACAGGTGATAAGTTCATTCTCAGCACATCCAGGGAACCGAAAGGAAAGGTCCAAAAGAACCTTCGATTTGTACATCAGTTTCCATGATAAACAGACCAAAGGAATAATAGAATATCCCAAAGCCTCGTTTGCCCGGAGGCAAATTGTAGAGATCATAGCAAGCCTGCAGAATTCTCCCTGTGGACTATGTAAGAAACATACATCATTTTTATATATGTCAGTTGTTCTTTGATTTGAAAATATTTCTACCCATTTAATTTATCTTTTTCAGTCAGTTTTCTTAAATTGTACAATTTAAGGCTTATATCAAAGAATGAATATCATTTCTGAATACCTCGAAAATGAAACAAACTGACAAAATAATGCAAGTCTCTTTAGCAGAAATGTACAAATATTGAGGCATCTATTGTCACTGACTTCAAAATCACTATACCCTTTTGATCTGCTTTATATCCATCAAAATTTTGGTCTGTAGTGACTGCCTTGATGCAACGTAACATAATGTTGGGAATATAACATGATGCCAGAGCTAAAATTTAAAGGCAAATGCTCTTATTTTTGGCTTAATCACCCACTGTCAATTTGGACAGCAAATATCCAATTTAAATTTATTGGAGTGCATGGAAGCTACTCAGACAATAAAGTATCCATAGCATTCATAAAATGGTAAACATCATTTCTTCTTGGCTGTTCACAAGTATTTTGAACAGTTGAGACCCATTTTTCTAGCCCTATTCTGTTTACAGAAAAATGTAATTGCAAGCCTGATATATCATACCATCCATCTTTAGATAACCTTTTTTTTTTGTTTTTAATGCTGAATTTTGCAAGGACATGCCTCCTCTCTGGCAGAGCGAACTTTACAACCTGATTCATGAAAATTGCAGCTTGTTTAAAGTTAGCCTGCTCCATTTTGAGAAGATTTTTGTGCTAAAATGAGAAACAGATTGCACAATTATGATTCAGAAGGAAAATGCCCAAGATAGAGGGCTGGGGTTTAAGCAAGAGAAAGTGCCAGGACCAGAGTTGGGGCTGGGTTTCTCCTCGAAGAAGTGCCGCTCATCATGAATTTGCTCACTTTCAAGAGGGTCTCAGTCAGCCTTTGTGCTGTTTTCGTCAAAGGCCACACAATGGTGGCAAAAAACTCAAATTGCACATCACATGCACGATCCAACCCAGCATCAAGGGCTGCTCAGTACTTACATCCAACCACTTCTTACCAGCTCCTACATGTGGACTTGAAAGAATAGAGAAGGTGCTCAAAACAAAATATTTTAGATGGCAGCAGGTATTTTCATGAATCTAGACAAAAACCTGAAAACCATGAAGGTACTGTATCTGTGCACTCTATAGAAGGGGCTTTCTTCTAAAGCAGCTTTAATTCAACCTCTGTTTGTGCACACAATTAGATGAGGAGATAATTTCCAAGCACAATGACTTGCAGGTGCAAATAGTGATATAGATAACAAACTATCTGATCTGTGGGCGCAGATAGATAGTTAGACATCTAGAATCCTTATGTGTAGCCATAAATAATTGCATCCTCAATTATTTATACAAATAAAGAGAGGAGGCCAGCCTGGATGAGGGGGAGAATTGGAGGAAGGGGAAAAAAAAAACAAAAAGAAAAGCCAGCAGGAAAGCAAACCAGTATTTGATGCAGAGAAGGTTGTTTTTGGTCCTAAGCCCCAACACTTTCAAAATACAAAGGCACTGCCTCTCTGATGCCAATAGGGATCCCTCACATTTTAAATACCAGGCCTTTTTTGAATTTCAGACTGCTGCAGGATTTTCACCAGAGCAGATGAAGCGATGTAGTTTCTCTTGTGCAAAATGAAGGTATGAACCAGTAATGTAAACAGTGAATTGCTTCAGCGAGTCTGATGGCTGGGTGAAAATGGTTCCTGCTACGTTTTGCATTAGTTTTTAATGTGTCTGTTAAACAAGTAAATTGATGTAACTGTAGAGATGGCTGACACTTTCTTCCTTCAAAAAACATCCTCAAAACATCCCTTTTAAAAGAGGCAAAGGGTAAACATATTTTTATAAATTTGGGAAGAATCCTCAGCACAGAGTGAGTACTCAGGCATAAACATGCAAGTAATATTTATATTACGTAAATTGTACTATCATATGTGTTATATATATATATACAAACTATTATAAACATTGTGAAGTTTGGAAAACAAATTATTTTGAAGTTTGCATAATGACTGAGTTCATTATCCATTCCCTACATGCATATAGAGAGAGATGTATCTTTCATCACATGAACACATACAGACATTTTACATAGATTCCTGCCTCATTTGGGGCACAAATTGTTGGTTTGATACAAAAATATCCAATGTTTCATTTTACTACTCTCTCATTAATGTGCCACAGTACTTAGGTTCTATTCAGAATTGTGCCAGAGCCACTGGATACAAGAGGGTGTAATTCCTTCAGCTGAAATGTCCACAGGGGGAAATTGTAGGAGAAAAGAGAATATTGTCTGAAGTATCTACTAACTCAATCCTGTTGTGCTGTGACTTCTTGGGGTCTCAAGTCAGACACCCAGCAAATGAGGAGCAGATCACTGGTGGGGAACCATAAAGACAAAAACAAGGATTGGAGATGGGAAGAGTTGATTTGAGCACCGGAAGAGAGGCCTGAGCTGTTACTTCTTCCAATATCAAAACTTGCTTTTTTTCCTGCTGTCCCCATTCTAGCTCCTTGGACACTTTCAGAATATGGAAGACACAGTCAAAATCCCTGATTTACCCAAAGATTATTTTCTGCTTAATGTAGGATATAGGAGTGCTCTGATAAAAGCAAAGTGTGATCCCATCACTGAAGGCTCTATCTTGATACCCATACATGAGTGCAGTGCTCATCTAAATTCATGTAGATCTGATATTTCCTTACTGCCTTGTTCAACCCACAATGACATTTTCAAACACTCTGTTTGTGACTTAATTTCTACCCTATGGCATGAGCTGAGAGGCTGTATGATACACTCTACTTGCTTCTCCTTTTTTTCCTTTTTAGCAACCCCTACCTTAATCCTTTCTCTTCTCTCTCATCTTCTACGTCCTTTCTCCTTTCCATTAATAAACTTCTCCATGACGCTTCCCTAAACTTTACATTTATTCCCAAAATAAAGGATTTAAAACAAACAAACAAACAAAAAAAAATCCCACAGCTATAAAATGATATCTTTAATTGTTTAAGTTTCTTCTTTGTTTTAATTACATATACAGCTCTGTTCAGATTACAATTACTCAGGGTAAAGAAAGTCTTTGGGCTCTAAATGTGTATCTTAAAAGTGTCTGGCATGTTTTATGTGCTACTATTAGATAAAAACCACATATAAATAACAGTAATTTTATTTGGGTTTATTTCTCATGTTATGCATGCAACTACTAGTTGTGTGAATGTGTTGCTATGACAAAAGGCTTTTCCTTATGCAACAAAATTTGGCTTTGATATCAACAGCAATTGTCAGAGAGGACCATCAATGGATCAGGTTCTCTTTTTTAATTGATAGATTATTGTCCATCATTCTAGGGCAGCTCACTTAAAAGCATGACTGACCATTTATAGTGTTTGCCACCTGCTCCTGGTGCTTTACATATTGACAGACCAGAGCAAAGAATGTGTGCTAGGGACATTTTCATGGTTGCTGCAGGATTTCAGTCTTATATTCAATTTTAACAGTGGGTTGGAAAAGATATAATCCAATTACTAGACATAAAGATATAATTCAGTTACTAGCCATTCCTATGTTTAACCTCTTTCTATACAAAATCAAACTTCTATTTTTTTGTCTTCCAGAATAAGGCTGGCCTCAGAGGCAAAAGACTGTAATTTGTTGAAAAGTCTCAAGTACATTATCTGATTTGTATGTAGTTCTCAAATGTGATATTGTTTAAAGGCAAAAAAACAGTTACTCCAAAACCCATTGACTTAGACAATAATACAGACCTGAGGAGGGTCTGATAATGACTGTAAACAATGAACCTTTTACTCAACATGGCATCCACGGCTCAAATTCAGTAGAACTGCTACCTAAAAATATATTTTGGAATTTTTTTTTTGCACTAAAGAGAATGAACCACCTTTATTTTTCAAGCTAAACACTTCTGCTTGTGGTAAGGATTTAGAAGACATGAAACCAATGTTAAACCATAATGCAGCAGTGTTTGCCCAAACACTCAAAGCTTAGAACGGAATTTTAAAAGTTGTCACTGATTTACCCCTTCCAGTGCTCAGTGATAAACAATTAGACACCTATTAACAATTATTTAATTGTGACATTATTATCCTTTCCTTTTTCATATCTTCCAGAAGGATTTCAAGAAGACATGGAGAATCTCAGACCTGCAGATCTCCTGGCTCTGATACACCACTCTAAGCAGATCAGGGTTATTTCTGGAAGGAATTACAGCATTCTGGTACATCCTAAGGGAGTCCTGCACTTCACCCAAAGGTGCATCCTATCTCCACATCCCAGAGAGAGCACTGAAATCCCTCCTGTTCCAGCTATGCCACAGATCTGATCTCTCTGGCACAAGCAATGGCTGCTTTTATTTTTCCAGGGTTACCTATTAATGGAGGAAGCAGGATGTCGGACACAGGTCATTAGATCTGTTTATGTTTCCAGTCTTTGCTCTTCCCTGCAAGTACTGAAATTTCCTTTTTTCCAAGGACAGGGTTCTGGCATTACCATGTAAACCTGCTGCTGTCATAACTCCTGGACAAGCCTGTGGTGGCTCAGCTGAGATCCAAGGACAGCAGCAGGGCTGGGGTTGCCTCACAGGGACCACCCACTCTCCAAATCTGCTGCAAGTATAATCTCATTTTCCTTGTCCAAATACCCATCCTTGCCTTCTGGAAAGCAAGTAATATTTTTTCCTCTATTCATCTTAATTTTAGCTCTGATATTTTTAGCTACAACTTGAAATAGGAGAAGAAATTGGACAAAAAAAGACCGTAACCTTGACTATCTTGAACTTCAAGTGGTTTTAAAACCGTGGTTGAGTCAAATTTGGATTTCCAT
This sequence comes from Toxostoma redivivum, assembly GCA_013397375.1. Taxonomy (NCBI): domain Eukaryota; kingdom Metazoa; phylum Chordata; class Aves; order Passeriformes; family Mimidae; genus Toxostoma; species Toxostoma redivivum. Next base: position 346,167 of record VXBI01005646.1, read on the forward strand.
GGGAGTTGCTAATTATTTATACAAAATACGGGGGTGTCATCACACTTAGGAGTATCACAGTAACAGATCTGAGAAAATATACCATGTTTCTCCTGAGCAGCGATCCCTTTGCAGGGCTTTATAGGAATTTTATCTTTTAAATCATGAACAATTTTAGAGTTTATGCTCCATTAGATGGACATGGAGAAAACAGAATGAATGAAGCTGGATTAAAATGGTGGAAGGAGATGTTAATTGGAATTTGAACATTTACATATTTTTCTCATTACTTTTTCGAGTAATATTTCTTAAAGGAAGCAATACATTGTCAATACAAATTCTCAATAGGAATGTGGCTTAATACCATGCAATTGGCTTTTTATCAAATTCCGCTGGAGCAACTTCTCTGCCATCTGAGCAGGTTTTTTGCTAAATGCCACTGAAGTGGCGTCACTTCAAAACAACACTAGGCAAGGTTTTGTTTGGTTCTGTGCTTTGTTTTTAGCACCCAAAGGACTTTAGCAGAGAGCACCACTGCCAGGCAATAATTACAACGAGGTGAGGTACCTTGGATTCACCATGGGCAGACAACGAGAGGTTCATGAATCATGCTTCTTTTATTTTATCCATATAAAAAATGTCTTGAATTTGAGACCGACATCCATGTAATATTGTGAAGTACTCAATAACAACAAGCTACCATATGTCATGCAACCCTGCCTACATTATTTGAAAACCAGTTAATACTTTTTCATTTACTGCTCATGTACATGAAGTGAGGAGGAGAAGGCTGTAACTATCAAGCTCTTTTTCCTATTCTTGCAGAAATTTTAGGTTGTTGTAGTAATCAAACACAGTAATATTTATTCATGAGTACATTTGAAAATAACCTACAGACTTTCAACAGCTATATCAGGTAGTTAAACATGAAGTACTCTCAAATACAGTTTCATCTCTGGTTTCCTTTGTGTACACTCAGTTTGAGATAACCATACTGAATTGTATATAAATTAAATTTCCTATCATTTAGCCATAATTTTACATATTTGACAAATCCATAAAGTTAAAAGACATTATGGTACCTATGCTATTCAAAATTATTCACTTGGGAGGAACTTGCTCTGTGAAGAACAGGTGAAAGATGGCATTTCATCTTTCATTGAGAATTTCTTATGCTTTATCAATTCAACACTAATTTTTAGCAGCAGAGTAAATATTCGATGTGTCCTTTACTTAGTAGCAAGGCTGAGTCTGTGGAAGACAATATAAAACCTTGAAACTAATAAAAAACACTTCCAGAATAAAGGCTCAAAATAATCTATTGCCGAAAAGAAAGAAATAATACACGTATCTTTGATTTATAGTGATCATGTTTTGAAATAACCTTAATTTAATAGATAAAAAATACCAATGATTTTGTAAAATTGTAAAGAGATACTACAGCTTTTGTAAAATTTGATGGGAAGATATGTTATCTATTGTTTCCACTTCTAATATACATGTGTAAAGCATTTACTAGAGTACTGCTTTATAAACAGCACAAGATGGAAGTATCTGAGCACTTAGGTTGTCACCTTAAAACAAACTGTCACACATTTTTCTTCACACATTTGAAACCCAACTTATCAACCTTAACAAGTGTTGTTATCAAAAGAATTTTGGTGCCTTTGTTCTTTCCCTTTTGCAAGTAAATTACACTTTTAGGATTTATTAAGACAAGAAACAATTTTTGAATAGCAGGTCAAAACTCTCTATGGAAAAATTCTCATTACTTTCTAGCCTGAAGCAGTATTTTCCACTCCAACTTATCCATCTTTTTCCTGTTTTTTATATATCTATATTTCCAGAATCTTGTTTCTGTGCCTAATGCTATAACATTGCAGCAGTTTGTTCAAAGCAACACTCTTATTTTTGCTCTTAGCCGGTGCTATACAAACCCTGATCAATTATTGAAGTGTAAGCCCTGAAGTAACACAGCCATTACTGCAGCAGGCAGATAAAAATGGAACACTTTTAGCTACAGTATATTTACTTTAGAGTTTCAGCAAACAAACCAACAAGTTAAACTACCTTGTCTTTCACTTTGTTTGATGTACTAATATTTCCTGCATGTTCAAAAGTCTTTCTTTTAAAACAAAGTTACTGAAACGTTATGGCTGCTTGTTTCTGACGATACCTAAGCTTAAATATTTGCATGAAACAGCCTTGAGATATAGAAAAGTCAGCATTAAAGTAGCACAAATCTAATACAGAAGCTGCTATCTGTAGTGCCATAAGAGCCACAGTTTTTTATGAGCTGTCTGGTATTTAAGTTCGCCAAACTGCAGAGCCTGCATATTGTAATGACATTAAAAATGATGCTGGGAGGTATCTTAAACAACAAACAACATCATTGAGGAAAGAATTCATTAAAGACAAGAAAGAAAAATCAAATTAGAGGTGTTGGAAATTTCTCATGGAAATCAACTGCTAATCACTTGTGGACTTTTCTCCTTCTGCAGCTCACTTCTCTCCACACAAAGGAGTGCCCAAGATGCAGTTTTTTGTTGAAATGCTTTCTTATGTAATTATACAGAGTCTATTTCATAGCGACGCCAGTTCAAGACTACAACTATTCATCTTCTGATGGCGCTGCATGTGCATCTGCACACAAGATATAATGTTTTTCAGTTTAAATGTCTGTTCTGGGTTTTAAGGACTAAATGATAGTGAAGATGACTGGAAACGTTCCAGAATTTCCTATATAAACTGCTTAGAAAAACCAAAAATTAGTACTTATGCTACAGAACTAATAATGTTTGACATTTGCATTTTATCACTTACGGTATGAAGAGCGGGAAGAACTTGTCCCAGGAAGTTTGGGGGAAAACGATAAAAACTCGGTTTTAGAAATGGATGTTTAAAAAAAGCCTGCATAGTTTTTGCTCAGTTTTCAGCTGTTCTTTTTTTTTCCAGCTCCCAGAGGAAAGCAGGCCGCGTGGCTTGCAAACACCATACGTGAACAGCTTAGGAGAAGTAAGCTCATGAATGCATAAGTGTGTCACCACGTCCCACTTGGAGGCATGTGATAACTGGATATAGTAGCCATGGGTAAAAAAAGCTCCATGTACTTAGGTGTTTTCACAGGTTTGGACAAGAAAACAAATCCAGTATCATGACGAGGTGTCCATGGTTGGTTTTTTTTTTGCTCTTTACAGGCAAGAGAGAGAAGTGGCTGATGGATCTGGGATTGTTCAGCCTGGAGAAAAGGAGGTTGAAGGGGGACCTTCTCACTCTCTGCAACTCTCTTACAGGATTGGGCAGCCAGCTGGGGATCAGTCTCTTTTCCCAAATAACAACAGAGTAAAAGGAAACAGCCTCAAGCTGCACCAGGGGAGGTTTAAATTGAATATTAGGAAAAATTTATTCACTGAAATGGTGGTCAGGCACTGGAAAAGACTGCCCAAAGAAGTGGTGGAATCACTGTTCCTGGAAGTATTAAAAAATGAGTGGATGTGGTGCTTAGGGATATATTTTACTGGACGACGTGGCAGTGGAAGGTTAATGGTTGGACTCAATGTTCTTAGAGGTCTTTTCCAGCCTTAATGGTTCTGTATGTTGGCATCCTTGAGGACATTCACAAATATTTTGACCAACGTTGGCAGCTCTACTGGTCCACACAAACACTACATGTGAGGCTGATAAGCAGATATTGCATCATTTCCTCAAACACCTGAAATTGCCAGATTTATTCCAGCTTTGAAAACAAAGAAGGAACTTTTCCTTCATAGCCACAAAGACAACAAAGCAGCTAGTGACGCCTGCAAATTGTGGAAACCTGGGGCTACTCTGGTGCTATTGGAGGCTTATTCCATTCCAGCTGATAGGAAGCAGCCAGGCAGGAACACTCTTCTTGCACAGATATGCACAGATAAGTTCTGCTCTTGCCACACAACTTTATGCTCATTTCTGGACATGAGATGAACAAAAATCCTTCAAATATGGGACAGCCAACAAATTACATATACACATAGGCATGCATCCATACAGAGGATGTAGAAAGTAAAATTTCAAGTTAAAAACAACCACAGACTATTTTAAGCAGCATCTGTAGGCAATTGCTAACCAAGTCAAACTGTCTCTTTTCACCTTCCATTTCAATAAACCTTATATTTTAAAAGGTGGAAATCACAATGAATGTAAACAACTCCTTTATCTTTCACTTTATTTTTATAGTCAGTACATCTGAGCCTGGTAACATATTCAAGGTATGCCTCAAACACTTGGAAGAAAAAACCTTTTCATTTGAACATTTGATTCACTAAAAGTGAGGTAGCCAATTTGTTGTTGCAAGCGTCTGTGCTATTATTTTTAGAGCTTTCTGGCAGACAGCTTATGAAAGGTGGTTTGTATAAAGCAGCAACATAATTTGAAAGAGTGCAAAAAGGGAATCTATAGTGATGTATGTCTTTGTGAAACTGCTCTTTATTTGAATATTGCACTGGATAGTCGAAACAGGCTGCCTGGATTTATGAGGTGTGAAGCTATGTCTCATAATGATTAACATTAGAATCACAATTTAGACCTGAGGTCAGACTCCAGATACAGCAGCAACGTTCTTACTTTTTATAAAATCTGGAGATATTATTATACTATAGCCTTTATTAAAACAAAGATGCTCTTGAGTTCAGTGCTTGTTAGATGAGTCAGGAAAGTAGATGAGGTCTTTGAAATTTAGTTTATCTTCACTGCTGTGCTCATCAATGCCTACGTCTTCTCAGAGGAGCTCTGTATGCTTATGTGTGGACTAAAAAAATGCCTGGTTTTCTCAAAACTTATCTAAAATAATATAAAACACGGGTAGCCTCTCTTGCAGTTATCAATTTTAGGCAGATAAGCAATGCAATAACTACAGTGCAAGCAATACCCTCTAAACCCTGAATATTCTGCTATTCTGTGTGACCATCCTCTTCAAAAGAAAAGTTTTGCTTATGACCTGCCTTTAGAACCATGTTCCCTACAAACACTGGGTGAGAGTCACTAGAAGAAAGGCTGCCTTGGGGAGAGGGTCATGATGTTGCACCTGAAGAACAAAAGATCCTCAAGAACAAGGTTCAGCTGGTTGAGGAGAGCTTGGGGAGTGAGTGGAAATCAATGGATGCTTTGTTTTGATATTTATCCCACAGTTTACCTGCCGTCAGCAAGAATTTCTACTTGGTTGGTGACTCCTAGAAGCCCTTCTCCTGCAGGCAGTTTGAGCTTCTTGGAGTCACAAGGAAGCCTTTGAGTCTATCATGGCTGTGTAGGTTATTCTGGGCAGACAATAAACCCTTTTTGCATTTTCCAGGAGCACAAGGTCTACCATACAAATGCACTGTAACAGTTCTTCTGCATACACGTGGTAAATCTGCTGTTCTTTAGAGCTGCCAGTCTTGCGTGCTTGGGGCAAGTGTGACCCAGGCTGACCTGCAGGATACCAGTTATTTCACACCCTCAGAGAACACCACTGCACTGCTCCTCCCTCTGCCCAGAAAGACTTCTCAAACTTACCTCCAAATAAAACCTTCCCTCTCAGTCCCTCCAGGATGCAACTGAGGGAAAAGGAAACTTAAAACAGACAAGGTGAGACTTAACTCCATGTGTACATGAAAAACAATTATTAAAACAACCAACCCTACCTCCTCCCTTAGCGGCAACTAAAATCCTTTCCTTATCTCCATTCCACCTTCATTTCACCTACTTTCCTAGAGTCATATTATATCCCAGAATAGTTTGGGTTGGAAAGGATCATCCTATTCCAACACCCCTGCCATGGACAAGGAGACCTTCCACTACACCAGGTTGTTCCAACCCCTATCCAACACTTCCAGGGGTGGAACACCCACTGCTAAATTCATATTTCTTTCTTTTACAGGGGAAAAAAAAGTCTGAATAAAATAATTTATATCCATCTTTCCATGTAGCTTCACTGTACACAGTTTTGCTTATGACTTAGAATATTGAGGTATTTGTTTGAAAACTAAAAGCTGCTGAGCAGGTGAATCATAACCAACCCAGATGCACTTCCACAGGTCTAAGCAGATCACAGGCAAATGGTTGAGTCAGGAATCTGTGACTAAAATACTTATCAGATTCTAAAATGAGTGAAAGGCAATGTTCCAAACACAGCTCCTGGATCTCAGTTGAAGAAGAAGCTGCTACAGTAATGTTAGCAAATCATCCTAAATTTTGAATGTCAAAAATTTATAAACAACAATCCTAATGATGGCCCATGTAGCATCATCACATATTCAAAAGATGCATGTCTTCAGGTGGTAGCACTAAGTGTTTTATTGAGGAATAAACTACACAGCACATAAGGATAGGGGATGGAAATACTGATATTGTAAAGAGTAAATTCAAAAGGCGAATGCTCGTGAATACCTATGAATGCAAGGAATCTGTAAAGCAAAATATTTCCCTTGAAACTAGTTGTCCATTCAAATGAAAATTGACAATTTATATTTCTCATTGACAGGAGTTCCAAAGCATACCCCATGAAAAAAAAATCAATGCAGAAACATTTACAAAACCTCTAGATTTCATAGTAAGTATTCTCTTTGTGTTATGACACTTGACTTACAGTGGGTGCAATGGAGAATATTCATTATATCCTTTAAAAAAAAAAAAACCTAACACAACATTTTAGTGTCACATAGCAATGAAAGCTATTCATGGGCCAAAACCTAGTCACTTAGGTTTACCCTAGACTGATGATTATACATCAAAATGTCAAAAGATATGTATTTACCAGGTTTGATGAAGAAAATCTGACAAATACTATTTAAGATAAGTGGTGTTTTCTCCTAATTGTTTTCAAATGAATGAAGGGCAACTTAATGCCCTGCTACTTTGGTGGAGCACTAAATGGCTTCAAAAACTCTTATTTACACAGTGCATTGATACACACTCAAAAAGGAGAATTGAAGCAGGCATGTTCATTTATAAATGTATCTTAGGTATATGAAGTTGGAATTACAAGAGAAAATGGAACAAAATACCCCAGATGAACCAATCACTGTTTATGTTTCTTTGTTGTCTTTTCTCAGTTTGATATGTCATCTCTGTCACCCACATTTTCTTGGCACCACTGTGATTTTTAAAACTCTAAATGTTTCCACTAATATCACATTTACTGAGATGAATCATTTAGAGGTGGATCACAAAGCAAAGATTTTAACAATCTTCCAGGTACAGTAATCTGTGCAGGTATGCTACCAAAAAAACCCACACATCTGAAATTTTTGAGTGAAAAGGAAGTTACCCATACATATTTAAAGTCATATTTAAAGTCCCTTGTTGCTTTCATCAACACTGAAGTTTTGTGGTGTAAAACAGTAGGTCTTCATTAGTGCTAAGATGCATGGAAAGAGATTAAGAGGAAGAGGATTTGTGCTGAATTTTTGGGTTCTCCATGATCTCTGAAACTAGGAGTCTTCTAGAAGGAACTCTGTTATTTTACCCGTTTACCATCCATGCTGTGACCCTATTCATAGACATCCATGCACACTAATCCAGCAATATCTGAGAAAGTTTGGGTACTTGAGGAGATCAAGCCATGGCAGCAAGGAATTCACTGAATTCCTTCACTGAAAGGATGGTCAAGAATTGGAACAGGCTTCCCTGGGGAGCTGTGGAATCACCATCCCTGGAAGTGCCCAAAAATGTGTGGATGTGGTGATTATGGACACAGCTTAGTGGTGGACCTGGCAGAGTTAGTTAGTGGTTGGGCTGGGTGATCTAAGAAGTCTCTTTCAGCCTTAACAATTCAATGAATTGCTGCTGCCTGAAGGAAAGTTGAAGCACTTAAAGCTGGCTTTATATCTCCACAGTGTTATGAAATTCCCTGCTTGGTCCTGGGAGAAAATAATCTGCAGTGACCAAAAAACACTCTGTGTTTCTTTCCCTACACAACAGTTCAGCTGCATGGTTCACAACATAATGGTGTTCAAACATCCCCCCTGCACACTCCACACCACCACTTCTGATTATAGTTGCAATTTTTTAGACATACTGATTCATAGCTTTAAAGCTGAAAAATGTGGGTTCAACAAAAAACTAAACTAAATTCCAAAGAGATTTTTAACAGGTTTGAGAATTTTCAGTAAGCTTTGAACAAATTAGTCATTTAACTTTGTGCAGCTCTGGATAATGTTGCCTGGAATAGTCAGAATAAGAAGTAGAAAAATCAACTTATTAGATGGATTTTATGCAGTAGTCTGAATTCAGAAGAAAGTACTAGAGGTGCTAATAGGCAATTTTTTATGAGGCATCCAGTTGAATTTTTCATGCCAAGGAAGATTAGGTGACTCTTAGTACTTTATTCCTCCAAGCTGGGGCCTACTCCAGAGATCTGAACTTTGTACTTTCAGATTTTGGCCCTAGGACAAAACTCATTTGTTCAATGAACTGGAAGACAAAATAGCATGGGACTACATCAAGTACAATGGGGCACTGAAAGATCTGAACTAAGTAGAATCAGAAATTATATTGTAAGGATGCTTGCCTTCCACTGAACATGTTAATTGCCAAGATTATCAATCCTTTGTAATAATTAAATAGTATTAAAGTTCTGTCTCACGGGAAATTGTACAGCTTTTTTTACGTAGTTCAGCATGAAATTTGCTGTTCACCACATCATCTGCCCCAGAGCAAGGGATATTGAGGGCAGAGAGGAGAATATGGGGGCACAAAGTAATGTCAGTGGGTGGGTGACTGTGAGCACTGTGACAAACCCTCATTTACACCTCTATTTGGAAAACAGAGTTGCTCCATCTATCACTGTGAAAAAGAATAAAGAGCACGAAATTGCTCCTCATGTTGTACCATCAGCTCAATCCCCCTCTTGCACCTACGAAGGTCCAGCAGGAGCCCAGAGAAGCTCTCTGCAAGGCACTACAAGGGAGGACGGCACTCAGGCTGCTGGTGCTGAAAAAAAGATGAAGCCAGAACTGAAGCCTAGCAAATGCAACCAAAAAAATCCCATTCATTCAAACGAGACTTGGATCGGTCTCTTGGCAACTGGTGTGTCAGACACTCAGCTGAAAACCCACTGGCAAAGCTGGGCAGGCGGCTGTGGTTCACAGTCACGCTGCTCTCAGGTGGCTCTGGAGGACACCAGCTCCTGCCCACGCCCATTCCAATGGCACTGGAGGGGACAGGGCACACCCAAGCATCAACATAAACATTTTCTTCCTCTGAGGCTGCAAACTAAAATCCATCACAGCTGCAACTTTGAGATTGAGGAAGCACATCCATGTGCAGAGGAGGATCCTTCTGTCCCTTTTGCTCGCTGTTAGGAGATGGAACACAACCATCTTTGACATGGAAGGTCAAATGTGCACCTTGGGTTTGCTCCCACTAATGAAGGCTCTGCTCTTGAAAGTAGTAATGCAAAATGACTTAATTAATAGCTGGACTGAATGTAATCTGTGGAAAGTATTTCTGACAGATGGTTTTCATTCTCTTTGCAAAGCCCAGTGTTTTCAGCTGTCTTTTACAGTTCATACCTTACTAGGAACAAAATCATTAAGATTTTGTCCAATTAGTCCTTTTTGGTCTTTTAAAATATTTGGTATAACTCTAGACTGTATATATGTATCTCCCACACATGCAAATGATTCACATGCTTTTTCAAAAAATGTTCTTCTATAAATGCAAACATTTGTGTTCTATCACTATATTTTGTTTCTGCACAATGACAGGACAATTTAAAATATAACAGAGAATGCCATTAGAATGTGCTCAGTTGTGTGATCATTTGGCAAAATGGACAAATGTCTCCTAAAGAGTATGTTGAGGTTCCCCAAACAAATTTTACTGGTAACATAAGGCAGGTTGGAGTAAATTCCAGCCATGAAACTCTAGTTCATTAATTTTCTACACCAACTGTCTCTTGCTAATTCCACTCACATAATAAACAGCCTAATAAAAATATACTTTCCTTCTTGGTCTCCATCTGAGAATATTTATAGATGCTGCGTAATATTGACAGGGATTTGGTCATTTTTGTGTGTATGTGTGTTTTAGCAAAAATTTGAAAGGAGGTTTATACTTGTATCAAAATACAGGAGTGATATTGTGCTTTGTGATTCTAAGGTGATGTAATTTGTCTACTGTTGTTTCTGCCAACTGGTGACCAGACACTAGAGCTGACTTAACCAGTAAGCAGAGTCTACCATCTGGTGGCTGGAGTTGCTGAGTGTACATCCTACACATTCCTGCATCGAGATTCCAGTGGGACCTTTGTCACTGGTAGGCAGCACTTTTCACCCATAAGTGGAGTCATGAGGCACCTTCAGCCTGATAATCTTGTCTCCCTTAAAGATTTTTCTTTTTAGTGTAATTTACATCTCCATCCAGAGCAGATTTTCCGAAAAAGCTGGATGAGCTTCTTCATCACTATTTGGCCACTCTTTTCCATGGATTCTGATTGATGTCTTTGTGCATAAAAATAGTCCTGTTGTAGTGTTTGTTGCTAATTGATCAACAAATTAAATTTTATGAAGTTGTAACATCAGCCTAATCTGACAACTTTCCGTCTCCTTTCCTTGCTGCTCACTATCTGTGCTATACAAGAGGTCATTCCCAGAATCTAATACATCCCTACAAGAATTGCCACTGAAATCTGAATAATTATGAGTGAATCACCATTACTGGCCACAGTAAATATCAAAATATTACATTTTAAACACACACATAACCAAATTACCAGGGATATTTATGTGTACCATTGATACACTGAGGGATAATCATAGTTAAAAACAATAAACCGAACTTGTTCTTAGTGATTAATCAATTGTATTTCTCACTCTTGGTCTCACAGAGTGATTGGTGGGGGCTGTATGATATGAGTCAGTGTAAGAGCTGAGATCTCATTTATCTTTTCAGATACACTTTAATACAAGAACAACAGAAAGCTGAAGCTATCTTCACATTAGGTAGAGGGCTGAAATGTCTTCAAATAATTTAAACCATATTAGCTTATGATAATGTTGACAGCAACAAGATAGGAATGACTGAAACAATCTAAACACTGAGGCAGTAAAGTGGCTTTTAAGTACCTAAACAAAAGATCACTGCCAAGCAAAAGATATCCAAAAAGCAGAAAAATGTGTGATGTTCAAAAAAGATATAAAGGATGAGTTCATCACAAGTTCCTATTGTGCCTCTTGGTGCACGGGCTTGCATTTTGCATATTCTCTTTTCTCTGCAATGACTGCACCCGATTAGTCTCTTCAACACACAGCCTAACAATAGGAAATGCTATCCACAAATGGGTTATTTCACACAATAAAAGAAAATCTTACTGAACTATCTTCTGAAAATGATGTACAAAAGGCTGTTAAACAACATGCATCTGGCAAGTCAAATGGTTCAGATGGCACACAAATAAATCCACATACTATTGCTGATTTCCAACTATTAAGACATCTGCTCAAAATCCTCCAGTTAATAGGAGCACAAAATAGCTTCTTCCAGGCTTGCCTATTTCCCTTATCTATCATGTATCCATGGAAGGAGCAGGGATCAATCACTGTCTATAATAACCAACTTGGTAGCGATTTCCCAGCCACAGTGGGCAAAGGCATCACTCATCTGGTGCTGTTCATTGGGACTTTTTCCCCCCCTGGTTTACGTCCTATTGCTTTCCAGGGTCAGATAAGCCAAACCAAAATGCGCTAACTGGGATTCTTAAGAAATCCATTGCAAACCAAAGAGGCAAATTCTCTTACAGGGCTTTAACTAGATGGAGTTCTGCTTAGGTCAGGCATAAAAAAGCCAAAAGGAAAAGACAGGAGCATGTGAGTGCACAAGTGGAAGAGCAGAAATCCCTCGGCATCAATGCCAGATCCTACTGCCTTAAGATTCATATCATCATTCCATGGTTAATGCCTGACTATGATATTTTGACAAGGAGAGGATCTAGACACCGAGGTGTAATGAAACTGATTAAAGCAATAACAAAGTCTTACAAAGCAGCATGCAGAAACTACAACTGAAAACTACTGTCATACACTAAGTAAGAGTCATTTAAGGACACAGACATTAGCAACGAAATGCTTTTCATGCAAATACAGTCAAAAATTGAAGAGATCCCCCCCCATTACAAGTGCCAGCCTTAACTTCTGCAGACCTTTAGTATAGTTTTGGTGATAGGAAGGACCTGTGGTCCACTTAAAAATTAGTGGGGTGTCTTAGTTCATAGAGAGATATGGTATTTAGAATATTTTTTGTCCTACAGAAAGCAGAAAGGAAATTGCATGATAGATATTCTAGTTTGTCTCCCTGACAAGCTGTGGAAAATTACTGCAAATGGATAATTTTACTTTATTTTTTTTAAACCATACAAACAATACTCAGCGCTGAGTCTGAGACTTAACAGTTTGCACATTCTCGGAGTGGTTACACTCCTATATCAATCTCTAAAGGGACTTTTAGACACTATATGGTGTTTTTCATGACTTATGCCTGTAAAACTGTTTGAATATCAAACTGTTGTCACTAATCAGAGGAGTTACATGGTCACAGAGTCTGTGCTCAGATCAGGTACTAGGCAGCTGCATTTTAATCAGTTTTCCAAAGAATAAGAACTATCACTGTGAGAGTAAATGAACTTAATTTTAACTCAGTAGACAGAGATAAGATGCTTACATTCCCTTTGTTATAAGTATTTGCATAATTCCATTGAGATAACTGGTAAGTCTGTACATTTTCTTTCTCCAGGACTGTTTAAAAATCCTCGACCTACCAATATTCATTTTCCTGGGGAAAGACTTCAAGCAGATGTGGGCACAAACATGAACAAAATGTTTGATAGATTCTACAAATTTTCCTCAGGGTACAGAAAAAAGATAAAGACAACTCCGGTCAGCTTGGCTTGGCAACAAAATTCAGTCCCTCCAAAGCATCCAGGTGCTCAGGAATGGCAAGGAGTAGTCATGTATTTGATTCTAGCTTCATTAGAAGCTCCTGCTGCTTCAGATCCCTGAAGGAAGCACAACTAAGCAAGGATGACTAATGATAATTTTGAATTTTCCCTCTGAACTGCATTCTTTTCATTAGGCTTATCATAGCAATCATACTTTTAAGGCTGTGAGATTTGTATCACAGCTTGCAATAGATTATCTGACAAGACAGTTGAACACTATAAAAACATGCGGAGTGGTAGATGTAAAGGTGGGGGAAAGAAAGCAGAAAGCAACAATCAAAAGCAGAGAGAACAAAGGATAGAAATTCACTGAGTCATTTATACCTTACAGACGAGTAATAAAGCATGGTTACCATCAATAAACTCCTGATAAAGCAGTTTGGGATGAATTAAGGAAGGTTCAAAGCAAGATGGTTAGACTTTAGATTAATTTTGTGTTTAAAGAATTCAGGGTGTTGAGAAAGAAAAAACACAGAGATCATGGTTGGACCAGCGGTGCTTTTTGAGACGTTGTAGTTTGTGGTAAGACGTGGCTGTGTCTCTCATGGTGAATACTTTTTCTCATCCTATTGCATTGAGCATCATTGTTTATCCCCTCATTGCCATGCCAGGTTTGGCTTTTCCCCCATTATCACAAAGTTGTTAGTGCTATAGACTCTCCTTGGCCTCCACACTGGTGCACAACTGGGAAGAGACTGGGAGCTGCATCATCTCTTTTGTGTCAAGAGTGAAAGAGCAGAGAAGAAGAGCAACGAGAGAGAATAACTTCTTCTCCCCTCCCTTCCCCCCTTTCCCACATGAATATGATGACTCATTATGACAGAAGTGTAATAAACGTCTAAAAAGGCAACCACAAAACATGTATTTTTTTCTGACAGGCACAGATACATAAAAACACCAAAAAAACCCTCACACATTCAATGATATAGGATTAAATTATCCATTGCCAGCTTTTGGGGTAATATTTAAACATTACATCCTACAATGAAGCTCAGTTCTAAACTGCTGTATCTGATTTATAGAGGTAAACAGCACAAACTCAAAGTGTGGCAGCACTGTAATGTCTTTATGTTGCAGCAGGGCTATCAGTTAAAAAAAATACTTTTTTTTCTTTCCTTTCTCTGACTCAAAACTACACCAACCCTGGTGAAATGGAAACCACTCCAAGATTCCTCCTTGGAAAAAACTTCTTGCCCTCTTTTTCAGTTTTTTTTTGGTGAGCAGCACCATGCTCCTCCTGATCTGGTATCCCTGACTCAGCTGCAAGGACCAGGAATTGCATGAGGAATTTTCCAGCTCTGGAGGGTGATGGATGGAGTCACCAGCTCTGGTGTGCTGTGGAGAGGCTGCCCCTGCACTCCACTGCTCCCAGTTCTGCAGGCAAGGTTAAGCACATGTAAATTAAAAACTGCAAGCTATTTTTGTATAAAGTTGGTATTACTAATTTTCTAACTATGACAATTTCACACAGAAACCCTTTTGTTGGAAACTGAGTTTCTCATGTAATAATTAGCTGTGGAATATTACCCCAAACAGGTGTCTGTAGCCTGTCAAAGTCAGAACAGGTGATTTAGAATTAGCGTATTAAAAGAACTGTGAATTAGCGAAGCAAAAACGTGTTAATTTCTTGTTCCATCTGTTAATATGAATTCACTGCCAAATATTTTACTTTGTAGAACTGTGCTGGGATTGGCAAGAACATACACTATAAAAAAAAAGTTTAAAGGCCTGAATGTTTAAAAATCATGACATACGTTACTGTAAAAATAACTTCTACATTTGAGCAAGGTTTTTCTTTTGTATCTTTTAAAACTTCATAGTGAAGAATACCATATAATCCATAAAATTAGGCTAAAAGCTCTCACACACACACACAAAAATTATTTTAAGGCTTTCAAAACCGAGTCAAAATGCAGTGTCACGAGAAAATGCAAGAAAAATAATATTAATTAGCTTAAACAAAAACTACAATCAATGTCTATATTCTGTCTTGAAAGTATTCAGATACTCCAGATCTTTGAAATGCAAATTTCTAGGCACAATTCTGGTATCTACCTGTAAAGCTCTGTCCTATCTGTGCAGCAGCACAGACCCCATGAATGTGCCATACCTCAAAGTCCTTTGTGATAATGAATGTCAAGAAACCCCCTAACTCCTGTTTTACACTTCTGATTCTTCACAGTAGTATTTAAAGCAGTATGGATCCCATGTCTCTTTATTCTAATCCCCACCTTTGTGTTCCTTTTCCTTCTCCCTGGAAGCTGGCATACTCCTGAGCAAAAGGAGAATCTGGAATATGTTTGGATGGTCAGTATTGAAAACCCATCGCACAAAAAGTGGCTTTAAAGATTGCTTACAATGACTCTATCTAGTTGGCATTTTCTCTTAACAAAACCAAAGTTTTCATGGCACTACTGTCTCTCAAGAAAAGGGGAATATTTTAAAAGCATTTTAAATATAATTGCCCAGCAATGTATTATATATATCCATCAACTATTAATGAACATCAGGTATAAATGTCCAGCTCCTAATATATATGACTAATGACTGCAATATATTTCCTAGTGTCTTTCTCTACTTTTCTGAGCTTTGCAGAGAAATGTTCAGTTATGTGTTTGCTCCCTGCTGTGCCTTGGTGCTTCTCCTACCCCGTTTTCTGCCCTCTTTGGAGCCTGATTTCAACAGTTGATTTCTTCTATCAGCCACTACTTGCCCTGTCCTGGAGAACATCTTGCAAGAATTCACTCACAAACATCAAGGTTATGGCTGCAGCCTATATTTTTATGATATTTAACTGTTTAAATTCAATAATTCGCCCTTAGCCCTCTATTTTTTCAGGAAGGTGCCAAGGTGCAGAAGTTCAGAGGAAGATCACACATTGAATGGGATGAAGGAGAAAGCTAAATATGTGGAAGTACAAAGAAAACTGTCAATGACCTTCCTCTTGGTCCATTGCTCACCAAAAATAAGTTATAAAGCTAATTCTGACCACATATGAGTCTGCTGTGCCAAGATATTCCAAGGTAAGAGGCAGGGAGCAATTTTAGGGTTAGCCTTCAGGGATATAAATTTGCACTAAAAAATGTCTTAGGAGACAAATACTGTCTTTGTGGCTGCCCCTGGATCCCTGGAAGTGTCCAAAGCCAGGTTGGATGGGGCTTGGAGAAACAGTGGAATCTGGGATAGTGGAAGGTGTCCTTTCCCATGGCAGAGGTGAAGCTGAAGGGATTTTAAGGTCTCTTCCAACCCAAGCCATTCTGGGATTCTGTGAGTCTATAATTTAAGTATTTGCTTTCCCAGTCTATCCCCTCATCACACATCCTGATGCAACAAAAAAAAGAGATTTATGGCCGTTTTCCTCAAACTTGCATGCAGGACATCACCCTGGCCCAGGATTGTTGTTACTTCAGCATCTTCCCACAAATTGTATTTTCTAGCAGGAGGAAATCACAGAGAAACCCATATTGCCACTTGGATTACAGGAGACTGGAAAGATGCACACCCAATTACTGCAAAGCATTTCAAGCAAAGGTTAGAGATACGCAGCAGGTTCTTAACTGCAAATGATATGATAGGTAGTTTCTCCTCCCTAGTTTTCTGCCACATCCAAGAGATTAATACTTACATGAATCATCTGTAATGACTAGCATAATTTAGGGAAGTGAATGAGATTTTCTGCATTATTTATATTATGAACTCACAAGAATATGAATGGTGGCTTATGTAAATTCAAACCATGTTTACAGTAGCAAAGTGCAGGGAAAGACCAGCAAGGGTTAAGCTGTTATTTCCAGAGTTGGAGCTCTTTGTATCAACACTCTATTGCTTATTGCTTTAGTGCTGAGTGATGTGAGTTACAGCCTATGAACTACATATGGGAAACTTTTATTGTTTTCCACATTTGAATGGAAAAATAATTATGTCGCTCACATCTTTCACATACTTAAAGTAAATGCATCGAATACTTTCTCAGGGTGTGAGCCTGAATTCTTATATTAAAAAAAAAAAAAAAAAAAGCTATCAAAAAAACAAAGCCTGCCAAAGTTTTTGACCTTCATGTAATAAAGATTTTTTTTCCTCTTTCTCTCTTTTTTCTTTTTAATGCTTGATAATTCAACCTAAATGTCAGCTTCAGCTTTAAAATAGAACACATCTATTTGCTCATAATATTTAAGAAATACAATGTCATTATACTGTTATCAGTGGTAAAACATGTCTAATCTTGATATAGCATCACCTTTAACAAATGCTTGTGGGAAAAAACTAGCAAATGCATAAAACATTTTATGTAGTTTTAAAATATACAATACATTAAAGTTTTAGTTGACTTATCTGAAAAGACATATTTTTGGCACATAAATAAAAAAAGGCAAGGGAAGAACTTGTCAGAAGGCAAATAAAGTATGTAAATTAAATCAAAGGTAAGGCAGCTACACTTTTTGTATAAATAACTGTGTTAACAGATTTTTATGCATATTACAATATATTCAGATGTATTACTTCTGCAAAAACAAATTCATTGCTTCTCTCCAAAAAAAAGATTAAAACAATTTATTTTATAAAATTTGGATGGATAGGATAAGAAATGTAATAGCTATCTATGGAAAATAAATATAAAAATTATTCAAGCTCCATCTACTTTATGTTAGTAATGAGATGCACTTCATTCAAATTCCTTTCAATTGAAACAGTGCTGAGAAAGCAGGAACATGATTCTGTGGGAAATGATTTCTAATCTTCATGATAACATACCAATATAATACAATTATTTACAATTGACTAAGAGTTAATTCCAATAGTATAACATCTTTCTTGCAAAAATGTCAGCTTTTATTGATGAAACAAACTAAGAATAAAACATTTTTACTTGTAGTCTAACTGTGCTGTTTTTCATTCTGTTAACCAAAACAACACAGCAATACTGTAAACAAAAAAATAGCATCAAACTGGCTGTGTTTGCATGATTTTATCAAGAATCAAAAGCAGTAGAGGGAAGGGCTTTGGGATTTTTAAAGCATTAAAAACAGTTTGAGAAAATAAATCATTCTTTGTTTTGGTTGTTTATGTGGGGGGATAATTGTTTTTTTTAAGGTAATGAATATTAATTCAATCGGAAGAAATCATTGTGTCAATCAGCAGGGATCAGGTAGTCCTATAAAAATAACTGCAATCATGTTGCAACATTCATATTTTTAAATGTCCAACTGTCATGGTGGGTCTTTTTGTTGTTGCTTAGAAAAATTAATATAAACAACATTTAAATAAATAGTTAACATTTCATCTTCTCCCTGTATACTGAATTTGTGATGTACATGGCAGGACTATTTTCACTGGAGTCTGAATGTTATTTTACTATCAGCAATTCTCTTGCTTCAGAACACTTCTGTATTGTATCCTAATATTTCTACAATATATATAATATTGTACATTACAATACAATACAGTATCGTATCCAATATATCCTGAAAAGAAGGATATGGTTAAAATACTCCTATGTCTAACATTCTGGGGACAATGCTCAACATTTTCAAGCACTCCTTAAGTTGTCAAAAATAAAAGAATTTCTATTTGCAAATACACAGCTGTTTGTGCAGCATTTTGAGCTCCTTTGTCACTGGCACACTGACCCAACCCCACCCCTCACACTGAGCACTTGTTCTGCTCTTACAGCACACCTGAAATGAGGATTCACCAAGGCAGCCTGAGAGAAAAATTATCACAGAATGATGAAATGGCTTAGATTGGAAGGGAACTGAGAGATCGTCCAGTTCCAGTCCCTGCCATGCAGAGACACATTACACTATCCCAGGGTGCTCCAAGCTCCAATGTCCAACCTGGCCTTGGACAATTCCAGGGATCCAGCAGCAGCCACAGCTCAAAATATAACAAATATAAGATATAAGAAGACAAATAATCAGTTTTGGCATAAAGTGCCACACAACACATAAGCAAGAAGCAGTGGTGGGCTGTAGACCATTGATGGATACTCCTCTGCTGTAAAGGCCAGGTTGTCCCCCCGCTTCCCCCCTCTATTGTGTGACTGTTTGCAAAGATACAATTATTTTAACTCTTTTCCAATGTCAAGGCAAGGACACAAATCCACAAATAACTGAAGCTGGGAACAAAAGAAGCTTTTACATCCAACACACACAGGGCTGCCCTGCTGAACTCCTTCCACTAATATTCAAAAGCATGAACAAGTATGCCCTCCTAAAGAAAATACAGCAACTCTGCCTTATCTCCTCACATGGGCTGTCCCAACAAACTCAAATGCTAACACAATAAAAGGAAACAGGTGGCTGAGAGAAATATCTTATATCCTCCAAAGCAGCTGCCTTACAAGAAATTCAATCTAGGTGTCCTGAACAAGCTGCCTTTTCATCAAAGAATGCTTGCACCAGAGATGCACAATACACCTACTTAGAACACATCTCCTATTGTACTTTCTGCCACCAACTGGTTCCCCTTGATTGGCACAATTTTGGCAGGTATTTATATTTGTGATTTTTAAAAACAGCATTTAATTTGTTTACAACAGGTGCTTACTTTCCCTCCGCACAGAGGAGCCGTTATTCCCCAAGGCCTCGGGATATGGCTGGAAGTCTCACGTTACTGCTTTTCTCCTAGGAGCACAGCAGGAATGATTGAACTGACCTCCCAAGTTTCAGCAATCTGAACTATTTGAAGTGCAGGATGCAGAACTGCAGCGAGCTGGATGTGTGAGAAAGGATCTACATAGGTGATGACTGACAGGGCAAACGCCTTGCACGGGGAGGAAAAGGTTTTACCATGAAACTGTGTATTACCACTGTAATCTCTGAATTCTTCAGGACAGAATGGGAACTGGCACACAGGTACCAAGTATTTCCAACTACTTAATTTAAAAGTTGAAGTCTTCATGATGAAGGAAAACAATTATTCTGCTTAAACACTATTAAAAATCCATAAGAGTATGATGTCACTCAAATAGCTACTTATACTATTAAACATAAACCAACATGGATTTCCAAACAACCACTTTGCAACACCCCCAGCCTAGAGCTTTAAAATATTAAATATCTCAAGCCATTTACTTTGGTCCTGAAACATGCAGACTTAACTAAATCTGCCCTGGAAAGCATGGAGAATTATCTTTTAGATATGGATAGATACGCTTCAGACATGCATCTTTGCATGAAGAACTCTCAACTTTCTTTTTGGCATTATCAATAAAATATTTTCATTTCCTATTAAACAGCAGTATATACTTGAAACATATCACCTCAAATCTAAATAAGTTTCTGTTCAAATTTGCAGAGATATCAGTGTTTAATATGTGAGAGAAAAACCTGTTTAAAGAGTTTCAAGTCTTAAGGTTGCTACTGAATCCATGCGAATTTAAGAAAAGTTGTGATATGTAATGCTAGAAGATGGGAGCTTTTAGTGGAAATGTTCTCTCAACATGATAGAGCAGAACATGGAAAGGCAAATGCAGACTGAGGTGGCACAAGGTGGACAGGTATAAAAGAAAAAGATCAGAGTACTCTGTCTTCTAAGTCATTAAATTCACTTCTTCTTGTCACTGGTATGATCCCCATCCTACCCTCGTGCATCTGCTGTGATTGACAAAAAGTCTTTTACTCTCCATCCTCTGGGAAGAGGGAGGTGGACAAAGGACTAAGCAGAAATTCTTGACAACATGCAAGATATCGACTGACAGTCCAAAAATCTAGCAATATGTCTGTTCAGTCAAGACTTTATACATCAGGGAAAATACACAAATGGAGCTCGAATAGTGAAGATTTTGTGGATTAAATTAAACAGCCACAGAGTTCACATTTTGCTGTGTCGGGTTTCACTGGGCCTTGAACCCCCAGGTTTCTTCCTTGTGCTATAGATATATATATAAAGAGAAAATATAATTGTTGTAATAGCAAAATATCTGACTTTTTAAAATAACTGCTGATCATAGACAGCAGCTCTTAGCTGCAGCTGTTTCCATCATGACACTAATTCCCCATTCATTTGAATGGGGCTTAATGGTGCTGTCATAATAATCTTATTGTGACACCAATGGAAGTTCATGGAGACAATGCAACAATGTTAAGATTAAATAAATTGATGTCCCTACTGTGATATGTTTAGCATCGTATTCTGAAATTTCTATATTTGGGGAGCTTAATTATATAGAATTTATTAGTCTGACATATTAACCTCATTTTTATGGCTTCCTCAAAAGCTTCCAGATTTAATTAAATAATTCTTGATAGCTGCACAAGCTATTGACTTCTCTTGAATGTATTCATGAGTCTTCTCTGTTCAGCAGAAAACCAGGTTGTAATGGTAAAGTATTCCTGGCGTTTCATTGTCCTGTTGGAAACCCAGAAGTCCAGCTGGCTGTAGTTTTTGTGTATATTGCATTTGTGAAACTCTACACTTTACAGATGATTAATGAACCACGCTTTAGATGGCTGTACTAATTCAAACCCTGGGTTTGTGCAGTCAGTCCCAAGAATGCAGCAATAGGTGGAAGAGAACTTCTTGAAACTGGAGAAACCATGTCACATAGAAAAGAAACATGTAGACAGATTTTTGGAACTGACCACAGTACATATTATAAAAAGATACAGATCAGCCACTCAAAACTTTAGACTACAGAATTAACGAGTATTGTTCCCACTGTCAAAAATTTAATCCCATTTTGATTTTATTTCACATCTCTGCTCAAGGCTTGCATTGAAAAGCATATTGGATGTTAGCTCAATCTGTGGAAATATCAATTTTATAATCAGAATCTCAATATGGGTGAACTGTGCACTTCACTTCTAAAATTATTAAGTTTCAGAAAATGTAAAGGGAGCAACGAAGTGTTCCCGAGCCTTGATCCTTTTCTGTAACCACAGGTGCCTGCTCTCCCCAAGGCAGAGGTATCTCACAGTTTTTGACGAGCGCTGTAATATTCCCTGTCAATTTTACATTCTGCTTGGCAGCAGTGGAAACCTGACAGGCATCAGCAGAGTGATTGGCAGTACCATGGCTGATAATGCGAGTCAAAGCAATTGGCAACAGCACCACTATCCCCCTCACAGAGTCCAGAATTTGCTTCTAATCTCACAGGTGACCTTTGATGATACAGGCTAGAAGGTCATGGAAAGGAGATGACTTTTTATGTCCCTTAAAAATTGTTGCTGGTGCATTTATCTATTTTTTTTCATGCCTTATTGGATGTTGAACTAAAGCAGCCCCTGATCTGGGAGACTTCAGCTGCAGACACAAACCCCATTGCCTTGTAGGGGCTGCATGGCCTTGGATGTAGGAATAGTAGCTCTTAACATTTTACCTAATTCTTGACTTTGTATTTACATCTTTGATTTCCTCAGTTGAAAACAAATGTAGTGAAGTCTTTCTGGAAATTGCTCAGAATAATCAGTTAATGTTCATAGTCAGAGCTGAAAATTTAAAGTTTTGTACACATTCATCACCTCTTAATGTCTGTCCAGGCTCAGCCCTGCATCTATCATTAGATTCCCATGTGACTACAAATTTTTTGTCAGAGAGCCCAGTCGTGAGTCTCTCTTTTTCAAAATCTCCAAAGCATTCTAAATTTAATATCAGAAGCTCAAGCTGGGGTAAAATTCAAATATTGAAGCATAAAGGAAAGGTAACTTTTGAAGAGTAAGGAAATGGGAACTAATTTATTTTGATTTGAAAGAAAATACAGTTACAGAAAGGTTTGGGATGATCTTCATTGCTTTACCCTCATCCTCTACTCCTACCAATCCAGCTGTCCCTCCCAAACAGCACCAACTTTTCCCTTGTACTTGACATACTTACAAAACACATATCCAAATCCATCCCAATTAAAGCACAGATACAATAGGGTTTTTTTATATTTCATAACTATAATTTCATGTCTTAATGTCTTGATTTTTTCATGAGCATTTTATGTTACAGAAAGTGCTGCCATGGTGGACGGAGATATTTCCATCACCAGGAGGCAGAATTGAATTGAGAGAGATGACAGGACCCAGTAAAACACGCTTTGTGTGGCTGGCCTGCTGTGCCAGCTCTCTGTTGATGTACCTAGAAACTAGAGGTTTTGAGATCAATGTCATCTAGTGTCATTTTTCAAGCCCCTAAAGCCTTTTGTCCTCACTTTGCTTGTCACCAAACAAGACCCTTGTTTGACATGACAGTAGGTTTGAATAAAGGCATTTATTATTCCAAAATATTCTGATCCCTTCAGCCTGTCCTTTCATCATAAATTTCTCCTTGTTTTTTTTTTCATATTGCACTAAAATTAAAACAAGATGAAAACTTCCTGCATTTAATGTAGTCAGGGTTAGTTGGTTCCAAGAAGAATATTTCAATTTTTTTTCTCCAAGTGTTCTTACTTAGCTCTCCATAAATTGGACTGGGTACATATTGCAGCACCTAGGAAAACCAGGAAAAGTGAAGAATAGCTTAGTTTGAAGCCTGACCACTGCACATCCTTTACACTTTCCTTCAGACAAGGTTTATACTCCCGAAACTGCTGCGGTGCATGTTGCAATCCACAAAGATTTAAAATTCATCAAACAGACAAAGTGTACATTTAATACTCACATGAGGGAATACAGAATGCCTTTCAATACATCAAACTCCTAAACCTTTTACATCTTTCATTTTTAAGCTACATGGATTTTGATTTGTACAATTTTAAAAATATTCTGAAGCCTAGTCAATCTAACACTAAAAAGCACTGTTGCACAGTAAGAAATCAAGAAATACAATTCAGCAAACCTGCTATAGTTGGTCCCCAGGGAAGTTTTTTTCCAATTCTGTTTGTCATAGCCCAGATCCATCATGTCATGCTAGCCTAACTTACTACTTCTGTCTTTTTTTT
>VXBI01005646.1:369999-536169 GCA_013397375.1 Toxostoma redivivum
TTTTTTTTTTTTTTTTTTTTTTTTTTTTGGCACACTCCAACTATTTTCTGTTAAACTAGTGCTGTCACAAGAAAACATATAAAAATGCTCTTTTGCAAACATACTGTTTGGTCTCTACTGAACTCTCCAGAGCCATGGATTTCTCTCACTGTCTTTATCAGGGGTGAATGTTGACAGATCACTGAACCTTACTGTCAGCAGTGACAGGCTTAAAGCTGTTTTGTGCAAGGTGGAGAAGAAACAAAAAAGGTTTCTCTGCCTTGCATCTAGAAGGTCCCTGATTTAACAACAAAGGCTTATGTTCAAAGATGATTAGCTTAAAGGCATTTCAGAGAGTTTTGATTGTTGCAGCAGTTGGGTGTCTTGCTACTGGGTGAAATATGTATTCCCCTGAGAACAAAGGCGGCAGCAATCCTATTCTGCTGAGATGGCAACTTTAATAATTCCATGTATTTATCAGTATTGTGTCAAGATCTTAAGGATTTTGCCCTTCAGGTGAAGTTGGAGGTAGATGGAATGGACACGGTGCTGAACAGTCCCACTAAGATATACATGGAAAATGACCTGTAAGGCCCTGGGGGAGAGATAGAAAAGATTCCCAAGTATCCGAATACACATAACATAGATAAATGTCTTTGAGCTTTACAAAAGGAGCTCTGAGCTTTCCACACTGGGTTTTAGTCTATGCATAAAATGATGAGGCCAGGTGCTTTTCTATCATACAGAGAAACATTAAAAAAAATATTAATAATGTAAATTATCCAGCACTGTTTTCACACAGAAGTTAAGCCAGAGAGAGAGAAAAAAAAAGAGTATGCAGCTTAAGCACTGAATGCATTGAAAATAATAACATGTCATATTCACTGTTGTGCCTTTTATATATATAAAAAAGGCTAAACTTGAAATATAAATAATGGGATTTGCTGAAGAAAAAATAATTGGAGAGATTATTGCAGCTGTATATATTATGAGTAGGGCTTGACTGAGAACAGATATTCCATGTAAACTCATACAGAAAATGAACACATCTGTACCTCTGGATAAACATTTTCTGTAAGCTCACTCTACGTGCCCATGGTCAGTGACACTAGGACAGATTTCTGTGTCCCACAGGGATAATGACCAACAGGGAGAAACTATTCATTTGGTGAGGATATATCTCTCTCTTCATGCACCATCAGAGAGACGTAGGGGACTTTCAGGAGGAAATGCCTCCTAATTAATGATAGTTCAGAGCCTTATGAAGTGTGAAAGACTGTCTAGAGGAACGTGTAACATAAGCAAGATTCTGAAGGGGCAAGCAGAAGAGCAATAAAGCAATAAAAATGTTGAACTAATGTGCAGGACAGAGGAGCAGGTAGCTGGTGAAATTCTGAGATCAGATTTTTAAATATTTTCATATTCTAAGGACATCAGTTCGTGCAATTATAAGGTCACAACAGGCCTTTCTCTTTCAGTGCTTTGAAAACCTCACATTTTAAGGAAAATACACATTTTCCTTTAGATGCTTACTCCATCAAAGCTGGAGAGTTATTATCCATGTTTCATTAATCAAGATCTCATGATGCTTCAGGAATTGCCATGGATTCAGGGTTGTACACGACACTGCAGTGGTTGCATCAACATACTAGCAGGCACTAAGAATTAACTGGAAATTATTAGAAGTAATTCTAATCAGCATTTATGAGACACACAGCTTCATATTCTTAAGGATTTTTTTTAGAATTGGATGCCTATAAAAGAGAATAACTCAAGCCTTCTAAAATCACAATGTGGCAAAATGGCAGAAATATCAGAAAGAAACTTTGTTAATGCTGAGAGTGGCTCACAGCCTGATTTTCAAACATATCAGTTCTCTCCTGACATGTTTGTCTTATGATGTGTCAAGTGGCAGAGCTGTGCCACTGGCCACAGCTGCCGAGCAGACACGAACGCGTCCCTCGGCTCCTGGTGGCAGCAGCAGCTGTGCCCCCGGAATCCTGGCACCCCTCGGTGCTGCCAGGAGCACGCCTGGGCTGTGCCATGGGACACGATGTGCAGCCTGGCAGGCCCTCAGGAGACTCAGCACTTACAAAGCTTCTGTGGACCAAACCTCTTCATCTCTCAGATCGGGACTAAAGAGACATTTGTGTGAGGTTTCATGATGGTTAAACCCAGAATGCAGTGAAAATATCCAGAGCGATCATTTTTAGGCCAAAATATTATTTCCACCTTTTCTTTTCTCCTTTCTGTTTCTTTCCTTTTACTTTGTTTCCTACCAAAGGATTTTGAAAAGGATGCCCCTTGCTTTCCAAAATTTAACTCCATATTTTCAAATTACTGAAAATAATGGCCCTTTGCAAATATGCTGTTCAAAATATGCTGTCTACAGGCCTATTTCCCCTCCTAAAGTGGTTCATTATAGAAGTCAAAGCACTGCACTGAGCCTCTGCAGGAGTGACAGAAGGGTGGGATTACAGGAGCAGCTGCAGCCCAGCAGGAGTTTTGATCCACGGAGCACCTGCCCATCCCAGGGCTGTACCAGGGTACCAGTTGTGGCAATTCACAGTCCTCTCCTCCTCCCTATTCCCAGTGCATCTGCTCCAACCCCTGGACTACAAATCTGCAACTTTCATTTCTTAATGCAGAGCTCCCCGAAGGTGATCTGAGGTGTCAGGGACATCCATGGTCCAGCCAGCAACACACAGGCTGAGCTGAGCATAAGTTACTTTGAAACAGGCAGAGGGAAATTAATTTTTGGGGCTGGAAAGACCTTAAACACTATTTCTCCAGATAATATCTCAGAGAGAGACTCCTAAACTCTCCAGCAGCACGGTTTCCAAAGCTGTTCCCCACTAGCTGAGGACCAACATAGGCTTGGACGTAAGGAGAAGCATCTCAGTTCTGCTCAGACTTGGCTACTACCCATGTGCGTTCGTGGCACAGAAAAGCTGTACCTGGAGAGGGTGATTTGTGTTCAAATCTGAGCCAGGCTTTTCTCCCTCACTCCATCCCTGATCCTCCTGCAGTGGTGGCACAGATGGGGAGTCTCTTGTGGGATGGGAATCACTGGTGCTCTGCCATCCTGCAGTGCAACTGCTCTGCTTCTATCCAAAGACCAGCAATCTTGTTTTCCTAAAAGCCTTTTCAGATGATATGTGCACATGGCATCTGTTTGCAACGTATATTTGCCATTAGTGTTTTTAAGTGGGGATGGTGGGGTCCGTATGGCACAGAACATAAGGATTGCCATGGCAATTAGTCATTATTTGGACTAGCAGAATAACCGCTATCAAAGACTCTCAACTCACATCCCAACACACCCGACACACAATTTCTTTGTTTCTGCCCTTTATCTAAAGTATTTTTGCTCTGAAAACACTGCTGATATTTATCATTTGCCTGACACATTAATTTATGCAGGAAAAGAAAGTATAACATTTTTAAGAAAGTTTTGCTCTCCACATTTTTTGAGGATTTCAAATTTTGCATTACAAAACAACATCTAAATATCTATAAATCACAAGTTAAAGGAAAGCTACAAAAATAAGAAAGAGTAACACCTCCATAACAAAGCATATCTAGAAAAAACACAAACCAGATGATTTACCTGCGGCTTCTATTCTCTGAGACCTGTTTACTCTGCATATATTCACAGCCTGGGCCTAGTTTCTGAAAGCCAGATTTTTAATTTACACAATTTTTAATTCTCAGTTCTCACAGCAGGTGTGCCAGGTGTGCCCACCATCACAAGGCTTTTGTGCCACTTGGGAAAGAGCACTGAGAGCTCAAGCTCAGGAATTCTGTGCTGAGAAGGGCTGTGATGTGAGCAAATACACTTCAAAGTGGAGTGGCCATAGAAACTTCTCTTTATCCCCTGACCACCTGTGCATTTCTAGGAGTGTTGCCCAGTTCCTGTGAAGCTGAGGAAGGTCCATTCCATTGCACATGGTGAATATGTAGTGGAAGATCCAAGTGAGAGCAGCTCCATGTCACAACAGCCTGGATATGGAGATGGATGAGCCTGACTGAACCAGACAGCTCCTTAACACAACTCACAAGCTCAGGGGAGGAGACCAGAAAAGCTGTCTCTCGAGCCAGAAGGATGGACATCTTAGTCTTACTCCCACAAAAGGTAAGGCTCTGTACCTTTGTTCACAGCAAGTAACCTGGACAGGGAGCTGGGATAAGTACACAAAGTGGGACAGACACCAGAACAAGAACTCTGATCTTCTTACCTATGATAAGGGCCTTTTCTGTCCTCTTAAAGGAAATAAACCAGGAAAAATATCCTGAGCTTCCCACTCTATGTCCATGGGGGAAAGGACTGGATCTCAGCACTGCCCTTCACCCTCCTGCACCATGTGGGTGATGGTGCCAGTGCCACCACCAGTGCCAGGGATGGCCATGGCAGGATCTTACAGAAGCACTAGGACTTTCCCTTTCCTTTGAGGCTTTGAAGTCTGGAGATGAGCAAAACAGTGTTTGATGTTGAGTAATTATGTTAAGTGGGCAGGTGGGAGCCAGATGCTAAAGAACAGCTTCAGATAAAAGGTGCCCCAGTGCTTTGTCTGGACCCCTATGTGGACACCAAATATATTAAAACATTATAAAAACCCCTTAAGAACTGATGCTGAAAGCATGCTAGTAAGAAGCAGAGTATTTTATACTGGTTGCCATATTGGCTTGTCTGGAGCATTTGGATAAAATTTGTACATTTGTATATTTTATGTTGGATTATCATTTCTTACTGTTTCCATATGTTCTTTCATAGGGAAAATAATGCATGATCAAATGGTAAGGCCTATTTTTAAACTGCCTTTATGCAATTGAACTGAAAATATTAGTTTATCTTGTGCTATTCTGTCAGGCAGTATTATACTGATTAAGTTTTTAAAATATTATTGCTGCAGATGGAGTATACATAACCTGCATTTATACTCCATTTCATGTGCCTGCATCTTGAATCTTGACAAACTTTGAATTTTTGACCATAGCCTCATGAAGGATCAGAATGTCATAACCCCTTTAGTCAATATTTTGAAAGGCTAATTTGAGTGAGTAATTGCATTCCAGTTCAGAAGAATATTAAAATAACTAGTTTATGTGAATACATCCATCCTAATGGAAATATACATTCCAGAAGAGTTGGAAGAATTAGCTTAATATCGTTGCTGTATAAAATTCAATGACATGAGCTTTCAGGCAGGGCTGCACAGGCAGACTGGAAACATTTTGGCTCGCTTGGGTTTACATCCACTGTATCTGCTTCCAATCTCAAATTCCAATAAACGAACAACAAAGAAATCAAAAGGAAACTGTGTGGCTAGCCAGCTTGAACCTTGCTTGCAGAGAAACCAGACAAAACCACACAGTGTGAGGAAACAAACATAAAAACACAGTGTAATATGTTTTCTATTGTTTCTGCCAAAAAAACATCAACTGGTCCAGATCCACACAAAATCTGCCTTCTTCTGCTTAAATGTACCCCACGCTCACTGAAGGGCTGGTAAGATTTCATGCACTTTAAAGTCAACAAGGCCAAGCTGTGGTGCAACCTTCATTATGTTTCATTAAAAAAAAAAATACCACACACAGCCATCTCAGAATGTGAGACAAATTCCTAGACAATTAAAACAATCCCTTGTGCTCGTGTTCAGCTTCCTTTTGCTCTATACAGTGTCTGCTACCCCCATGCATAGTTGGGAAATTAGAAGATCCTATCCAAACAAGTAGCTTGAGCAGCATTAATAGTACAACAGCATTAGAACACATGGAATGGTGAATTCTCAAAGGTTTACAATTTAAGATGGGTTCTAAGCTAGAAGCACCCATGGTGCAGGAACAAACCAAATGCTTTTGTTGGCTTGACCCTGAGTTGCACATAGGGATGATCAGTAACCTGAAGATACCACGAGGCAGAAAATTGGGGTTTTTTTTAAGCTTCTCATGTTTACTTATTTTTAACCTAAAAATCTCAAGCTTTTGTAGACACCAAAGAAAGGAGGAATTCTTTGTAACCATCACTGCCCTGTTCAAAGTTAAATATTGTTACAGATGGGAACAGAAGGACTTTTTGCTGCAGGACAGTGATCCTACACTGCACATCTGGAGCACATCGCCTACACCCCAACAGACAGCAGGGACTGCAAGCATCAGAAGCCATTAGTCAGACAATATGTTAGCACAGAGAAATTATGGGAAGTGTGCTACATGGTCAGATGTAAGGAAAAGCACCATTTGTAGATTTGTTAGTCAATTAGGCTTTATTTCAAGTGATTCCCTCAAGGCTTTTTGAGGTAGGAGCATTTGTTTTCCTTCATTTCACCTACGCCTGCTATGATTCAGTGGCTGCAGAGTTCTATAAAGTGTCAATATTTTGATTCTCAGAACTGTCATCAGAGCATCACCTATGCCTTGACCTCTGTTCTGAGCCTTACTAAATAATCAAATAACATACAACATAGATACAGACCGAAAAAAGGGGGGGAAAAACCTGCACAAAAATATCAAACTCTGTTCTGTAAATGTTCTCAACCTGTCATTTATATTATTAATTAAATGAAGAATATAGTGCCACCATTTTAACAAATAACCCTGGTCAAGACAGGTGGCTTACAACACCTCTGACTTCCACCTTTAGGAGGCATGTTACCCTTTTCATTTCCTACTCTAAAATTGGCTTCTGGAGTTTCCAATACTTGAAAAAAATCCCTCACTCTTCAGCAAACAAATCTTGGTATACATAAATAAAAGGCATTTGGGAAAAACCCAAATAATTTCAAGTCCATAGTGCTTACCTACCATTAATACTTTGTTCTCCAATCAGAGTGTATATTAAATGGAAAAATGCCACACTGTAACTAGCAGAACAGATCATAGGATGAAATTGATTGGCATCACCTAATTAAAGTGAGATAAAATAGGAAATAAATTCATAGAAATCTAAGTCAATTTGCTAAGTGAAAAGACTGAGGAAAAAAAAGTTGAATAGTTTACTTGTAATGAATAATCTGAGTAACTATGTAATTTCAGTAAAAATACTGCAGATATTTCAAAGTTACATATTTACTAGAAAGATCTTCAAAAATCTTTTTAAAAAGTAAAATGTCTGCTGAACTTTTCTGACATTTACAAAAGTAATTAATTAATATGATTAAGCAAATTAGACTGAGCCAAAGTCTGACTGATTGTAAAGCATGCTGCAAGAGCCACCTGTTTGCTAGAAAGATTAGATACTATGGTGCTGGCAGCTAGAAAAAAAACAGAATTATGAAAGTTAACATCTATATATGCTGATCTTTGAGATCTGTCTTTTCTGACATGCTTCACCAAATTATCTCAGCTTTACCTGAGAGAAGAATTGTCCATAAGATATTTTTGTTTGGAAAATAGCACCGGCAATTAAGCAAAAATAAAGACTCTGCTAACTAGGTCAGTAAGGGAGTTTATGGATCTGGTTGCTAATTGGGTACATCAGCTCCTCTGTATCCAGCTAGCCAGGTCCCAAAGTCCAGAAAAATCCTAGCACTAGCCGCTTTCTCTATAGATTTTCTCTCCTTCACCTTGAGGGCAGAAGTGAATGATCCTGCTGCATAGACACAATATCTCAATTTAGTAGCTAAGAATCAAACTTCTGGTAGGAATAATTGCTATGAGATGCTGTAAAACATGCAATTGTAGGATACTGATCCCTAGTGATCATTTACAACTCAAAGCAAAACAGGGCAGAGAAGCAGGGCAGAGAAGTACTTTTTTGCTATTTTATAAGGTTTTATTATTCCTATTAACATAAGGCTCCAGTCATACATCTTATATTATGTATGGAACAAACCCATCACCTCTATCAGCAGGACCCTACAGGGAAAGTCTAAGTGGGGAGAAACCACACCCAGCTTCAAAAGACTTGGAGGAGATGCTGAACTTGTCTTCATGGTTAAGGGTCAGAAGACTTGAGAGAACCCAGTTGGCATTAAGTCAGGAAGGGGATGAGGACTGGAGCAGGAGTGTAGCCTTCTGTGTTTATAGTGCAGGCACAACAGCTCTGGGTATTGTCCTGTACCAGCACAGCACACCTTGAGGTCTGGAGAAGAGGCAGGAGATGGAAAAGAGTAATTTTCCAAAAGGCAAAGGAGCAGATAAAGGTGTGGAGAAGAGCAGAATCACAGCAGCCCTGAACAACCAGATTTTAAGGACAGCCTAGTTACCAGGAAAGGACAGAAGAGCCATCAGCTCCATGCAGTTGTATCAATCCCTCTAATTTTTTCCATAGAAATGATGCCTTAGTGCTCACCCTGTACCCCAGAGGCTGAGCTGAGGTTAACACAAAGCTCTGTGTGTTGGATTACCATCACTGAAATAACACATCGGGCAATAACCAGTTTTGCAAATCACAGTCCTGCAAAGGGAAAATGCTAAAAAATGGACGTGTCTGTGAGAAAGAAAATGCTGGATGTAGAAATTAGCAGAGCTGATTGCTAGGTATGCTCAATTAGGAGTGTATATATGGACTTTTCTAGGAATAGCTTTAGGCACTCTCAACCATGCTGCTTATACTATACTTCTGCCATGCAGATTAACTAAACACAATGTTAGAGATGCAAAAAAAAACTGTGATTTGAAAGTTGTGACATAAACAGTCCCTGAAAAAGAAGCAAACAGAGCACACATTGTCTATGCCGTTTGTGAGCCAGTGGATCTAATGGTTCACTTACTTTACAACCTGCTTTGGAATAAGTTGGCACATCTCTAATTTTAACAAGCTTCAGTGGGATTAGATAAAATGCAGACTTTGTTTACATCAATTAACACTCAAAGAAGTACAAAAGAACTTGTTAACTGCATTTATGAACAAAAAGTAGCAGAGTGAGAGTTTGTCCAAACGAAGTTACTGTTCGACTTGCTCAGATTGGCACAGTTGTCTCTGAAAGCCTAAAACCAAAAACCCAAGACCAGAGCTGCATTTTCAAAGAGGCAGATGTGTATCTTTAATTACATCAGCAGATCTAATCAACATTGGTGATAACTGCATTTCCAGGTTTGCACACATCAGACTCACAGGATGCCTGCTTCCCCTCATACCATGTACACATTCACTGAATCAAGTGGAAAACCAAAATCATTGCTGGTGAGCTGACAAATGCATTGGCCATTGCTACATTATTATTCCCATTTCCAATTATTTTGCCCCATTGCCGTATTATTATTCCTATTTCCAATTATTTTGCCTTGACTGATTATAAGCACGTCCTTCTCTACATGCTACGGAGCTGGAAAGAAAATGTGGATGGCTTCAAACCAAGCCCTAACAAATGGACACATCATATATGCCTAATAAAAGGTTTTCAAATAGCAATTATATTAATAAAGACACAGAGAAAAAGTGGGTAAAAGTAAGGGTTTTTAAAAGTGAGGGAAAGGAAAAAGTGCACTATGGAATATACTATACCATGCAAGTAATATAAAGTGCATATTAGCCCAATTCTGATGATTAATTTTTTTCACCATAAATATTTTGTCCCTTGCATCACACAATTTCCAAAGATCTGTGTCTTCAAACTTCTAGATAACACAAGAGACACCTCCAAAACTAGTTTCTGTGACCCTCTCAGGATTAGCCACATCTAAGGAAGCTTCCTGTTCCCTCCTCAGGTGCCACTGATTGCCACCTTTTCCCCATTAATAGCTCAGGGATTCATAAAATAATGTTGTCACTAAATCACAATGTTCTTTGTTACATTTTCTATGTGGTCAAGAGCCTGGGCACTATATAAATTTTATATAGACTATATACTTATTATTATATNTTTTTTGTTACTCCAGCAGCATGCCATTATAATTAGAAGTGATCAACAGAGCTGAGCTGCTCAAGGCACTGTCACCAGTGAGAGCACTGGTGGGAAGAGCTGTGTCCCCAGTCCTGCAATATCACAATTTCTCCCTCCTGATAGGACAAAATCAACTCTAACAACCCAATAACCAGTCTACTACTGCACTAACAATGGCAAAAGAGGCCTGGAGCAGCCTGGTGTGCTCGAGCATTGCGGATCAGAGCTCTGCTGAGTTGCAGCAACAAATAGAATCAATTCCTTCAGAGGCTCTGCATTCCACGGCACACAGCAGAGCGTGACTTAACTAATCTCAGACGAGCAAGGGACAGCAAGGAAAGGGTCTTTAATTAATGGAGCCACACTTGCTGTACCAAAAACTTCATTCCTTAAGGTAAGGATATTAAGGAAAAAAAGAATTTGTTATTTTCATGGGAATAGAACAAAGAGAATTCAAGAGCAAGAGGAGTTATATACCATCAAATGTAACTTATATACAGCTGATTTTATTTTTTTTTCTTTTAAGAGTGAAAAGAGTGAAAACTTAGAAAAGTAACAAGAAGGGAAATGTTCCTCTAAGGTGAAAAATAACAAATTATGATAAGTAAGTAAAAAATATCCTCAAACTTTTAAGCATAATAATGGTATTTCCAGTGTCATGGTTTAAATAAAGTTTTTTGAACACCAGATAGAGCAACAAGGATGTTGGGACCTGGAGTCTCTTTTCTGCTACCACCCTATAAGTGGGAGCTGCTGAAACTGTGACAGCCCAAACAAACAGCCATGCACACACTAAATATTCAATAAATTTGGTTCATAGAGGCTACCTGAAACAGCCCATAAGCATTAACATATATATCAAATGCACAGATATCCAGCTCTGTTAGAGAAACCCAGTTCCAAAATCCCCTCTAAACAAAACCAGCTCTAAATGCAGAATATCACAGCACATGCAGATTAATTCCTGATAGGTATTCAAACCCTGGACAATCTAATAGCAGCTTAGCATTGATTGCACGCTACACAACAATTTAGGTTTTGTTTTCCATTAGTAAACACCTCAAATTACATGAAAGGGAGAAAAAGTTCCCTAGATACAAGCATTAAATATTTATCAGCCTTATGTCTGCTCTGTCACCACTCCTCTAAGAAAGTCCATTAATTAAATACTTTAGAAACGATTAAAACACTTCCTTAGAACTTATTGGCACCTGTTAATTCACTGACCCTACGAGGCTATGGCGGTAAATGTCTCGTCTGATTGCTCCTCTTACCAATAAATCAGCAGCTTAAAGACAAAGGAGACATGATGCAACTCCATGTACACAACATTGCCTTAGAACACAAAAGCCAGTATCTAGAGGCAGAGAAAAAGAACATTTATGTAGACAGGGCAGCACAAATAATCTATTTAACCTAATCTTTTAATTACAGGAAACATCTCGTAGCAAGACATACAAGAGCAATGAAATGACCCAGAGCTAGAAATCAAGATGATATATTTGTGCATGTGAAAGTAACACCAGCAGAATTCATAAAAGAAAACCTCCTTGGGCATTATTATCTTTCCATCAGGATACACTGTCATCACATTGAGAACAGGAGAAAAAACGGCTTAAAATATGTTATTAAAATACAAATAAAGGGGAAGAGAAAAGAAAACAGGAGCAGAGAAAGGTAAAATTAGAAGCAGAGAGAATGCAGGTGAAAATAAATCTCTGTTTGAATTATAAAAAAGGAGCATCTTAGGACTGGGGAGAGAAAAGAAATAAGGGACAGACCCCAATAGCTTGGCATAGCACAGACCCTACTCCACTGCAGAAGCTGCAGCGATTTTGGTGTCATCATTTACTCAGTAACAAACTATTCAGCAGAGAGGGGGGTTCAAATCTGGCCCGGCTTGGGCAGTATGCAAATCTTCTCCCACTCCTCTGCAAGCTTTTAAGGATAGCTGGCAGAGAGTCCCCTGAAGAGTCCTGGCAATGCCACAGTCTGCAGTGGGAAACGAGCATCTTGCAAAGCACCCCTGAGATCCTCCTACCCCCTCAAATCTGCGCGAGAGGAGAAGTGTTGCCTGCAAGGGGGAGCGAGACGGAGCGTGTGTGCAGGAGAGAGGCAGAGAAAATAGTGCTGGTAATTATAAAAGAGTCCTGAAATGCCAGGAGATGGAGGGAATAATTGATCCTAAACAAAAATAATGACAATAAATTGCGCACTCCTCGCTGCATGTAATGTTTTCTCCTTTCCCCCATTTGTGGTGTTTTGACCCTTTGTTCGGATCCTTTACCTTGCTGCATCGAAGTTATTATGGAATATTTGAAAAAATTGGCTTCCCTTCCTTTGATCTCTACTATTGGATTACATTCTTCCTACTCCCTGCACAGTTCTTCACTCCCACTCCCATTCATTTTCCCCATTTCTTTGTTTACATTCAATTTTACCATATTTCTTCACACTTTTCTACATGGGTAAAGCCTATGTTATGTTCCAACACACATTACTCTCTCTCTTTCCTTGCTTTGCACTTTTTAACTGATCATGTAGAATATTTGTTTCCAGAATGACAACAAAAAAATCCAAACAAAACAAAGCAAAACACACACACAGAAAAAAAAAATAAAAAAAGAAGAAGAAGAAGAAAAATTAGAAAAATATATGCAATGGTGAAAACATGTTCCTTTTCACTCCAGCTGCAGCCCTAGCTGAATTGTACTGCCATTGTTTTCCAACAGAACTTGCATTTCCAAACTTGGGAATTCCCATCAGTCTATCTGACAAAATTTTCCTGTTTTTTCTCAGAAGGTGTGCATTTTTCAAATGCCAGTAACATACCACTACAGAATTTCCCAGGAGTAACAGCTTGGTTTGAGGGACTCTTATTCAAAAGCCTTACTTCCAAAAAAGTAATTTGAAACAGAAGAATCAAAACCGATTATTTACATTCTATAAATCAAAACAAAACTACGACCAATGCATTTCAAAATATTGCTATAATTATTTTCTACACGCTGATAAATTTCTGGACATACTTTCCTGAGTGCTGGTTGGCAATTCCTCGAGCACTAAACACAATGTTTATTTACTTTTAGATTGTGAATATAATTATTAAAAGTGTGATTCCAAATCATTAAAGAAAAATAATATACAGAGAAGAAAAAAAAAAAAAAAGGCAAACAACAAATCAAACTCAAGGGGGGCATATTTGAGGGGTATTACTGTGTTTTTAGACCTCTGTCTGTTACACTTCATGGAAGGATCTATTCCCAGGGTGGAACTGGTTGACTCAATCCCAGGGGATGGAGCAGCCCAGGCCCATCAGGGCAGAGCATCCCAAAGGTGACAAAGTTGGGCATCACAGCAATTGCCACTGTGACAGTTTGGGAGTGTAGGAGAGGCTGCAAAGCTCAGGAAATATCTCTCAACAATGCTAACTTAATTCCTTGAAATATATTGAAATGGCAAAGCTGTAAAATTGTATTCACCCCACTTTTCTTACCATGGATAGATGACAATGTGTGTCAGACCCAAAAAAATTGAGATTATTTTCTGAATAAATTGTATTTTTTCTTTATAATCATAACACCATGAGCCTTCTTTCTCCAACAGTAAAAGTCAGGGGGTACTAAAAGCTGCAGAGTCATAACACAGTATTCCAAGTATGGAGAAAGACAGTTCTTATCACAGACTCCCACATTCACACCCCAAAATTTCATTTTGTGGCCTCTCAAAGAGGGCTTGGGCTGTGTCAGCCAAGGACCACCTCACACAGACTCAGCCCTACCAGCTCATAAAGGTGCAAGAAGGACAAAAACACAATCATGGTACTATTTACACCTGCACAGATGTGTACCACCTACCCCTAGGGTAAATCTGGAGTGAAATTACTGTATGAACATCAATGGAGGAAGTCTTGTGAGCCTGTCAAAATCCATCCAAAATCCATGCACAGTCAGCCCCATGAGGAAGGAGTGGATGGGCTGGATATGGACTTGGCTACCATAAATAAATGAGAATTTAAAAAACTCAATCAATCCACTGAATATTGATTTAAGTACTGCAGGCTGAAGCATTGAAATAAATATATATTTGTCTTTCAAACTCTTGCTCTGTGGCCCCTGCTTTGTTTTCTCCTTTTAACTTTACCACACATTAACAATTTTTCTGAATTAATTCAAGGCATTTCTAGCAGCACGTGATTAAAAATTATCTATTTTTATTTGTTTTTCAGTGGCAATAATGGTTGAAACTCAAGTCTGCTTAGTCTGCTTGAGAGCTGGGCATGGGTGGTAACAGGTTATTTCAACAGTTCAGGGTAAAAATGGGATCATTCACTTAACTCTGCAGTATCAGTGCAATTCATCTCAGTCCATAACAGATGACATGTTCAATAGAATATGTAAAGTATGCCTCCACCTAGTGATGACTATGTACAAATAATAGAAAATAATAATAATTATTCTATTACTTAAGAGAATCACAGTAATTGGCTCTCATTCTCCCAAATTAAAATGTGCTCTCATGCAAATATTCACATATACAAATGCACACTTTGCCTCCAGAAAAATTAGTTAAAAGCTCAATCTGTTACAATTTACCTGCAAACTCTGATTTGAGGGAGGCTAAACACATTCTAGGTTTTAAGTGTATTAAAATTTCAAATAATAATGTATTTGTAGCAATCATGACCATTATGAGGATAAAAAGAATCTAAATTGGGGGTGTGACTGAAGTTCTGTGGATTTTAAGTGTTAAAGTTGTCTGATAATTTAAGTTTGATAGACTATTTCTAAATGAAATGGTAAACAAACCACATCCCCTCCTCACAACTTTGCCAACGAAAATGTTTGCTAAACCTCTTGGATCACTGTGTTTTACAGATGCAATTGCAGATGTAGTGGCTGAAATTCCTAGGAATTTATTTACTCCAAATCACAGTAGATGTTATGAAATGAAAAATAAAAAATAAAAATAAGTTAATTAAAAAAAAAAAATTAAACCAACAAAAAAAACCCCAATAAATCCTCCTAACATTAAAAAAACTCAACACTCCAGAATTCAAGAAATCCAGCCCTTGAACTTAATCTCAAATTTTTAACAACTCCCATAATCCATATAAAAATAGTGCCTAACTGGGATCAATTGGAGGCGCATCCTCAAAATCAATAAACTTGAGGATGAGGTTTGAAAAGTCAGGGTCCCTGGTGGAAAATGTTCTTGTGGGTTTTCCTTTCATCTGGGAACTACCTTAAATGGCTTCTCATGCAGACTGTCTTGCATTACCATTTCAAAAAAGTCTCCCCATCCCATTAGTGGTCCATGAATCACAGTTTAGGAATTCCTGCTCTGCTGAAAACCAGAGGTGTAGTATCTAAAAGAGAGGGCAGGTCACTGCCTGCAGTTCTCTCCTTGCATTTAAATTGCCTCCCATTGTCCATATAACACCTCCAAGCATCCAAAAAATATCCTGTCCATAAAGAGATCACTCCTACACAAAAAATGTGAATCCCAAACTTCTCCTCTGGCATCCCTCTGCACACAAATTCAGAGAGAACAGCCAAGGCTCCCCATGCCCAGCCAATTCCAAATATCTGCCTCAGTCATTAAAGAGAAACACACAAAAAAAGGAGTCAAGTGGCTTCGCCAAGATTTTAAAAAATGTAGTGGCTGAATACAGAAATACCAGCACCAAACATGTAAACAAGTCAGATTTGATTATCTCTGAGTGAGTTCATTTAGGATTCGTTTTTCTAGTTTTCTCTCTCTCTTTTTCTCTCTCTCTCTCTCTTTTTTTTTCCTTCTTTTTTTTTTTTTCCTTTGAGTTTATTAAATTAAGGGAATGTTTGGGCACCTATTGTGATACTTTTTTTTGTTCACATTAGCTTATATTAAGTAAAAAAAAAAAGGCCATGAAAAATTATAACGCTCTTAAATTAATTTAACTGTTTGCAGTTAGGAGAAGCACTAAACCTTAAAATACTAAAGAATCAGGAAATCCAGTCTTCTTTTGCATTTCTTACAATTTTATTTCAGCTGTTGATTGCCAGAACTAAGAAAATACCATTTTCCCTAGGCCATGAGTGCACAAAACACAGCACCAAGAGCCACACTCACATCAGAGGTGCTTTATCAAGTTCACCCTGCTGACTATCTGTAGCCATAATTCTCCTTACATGCTGTATCTTGAACCAGCTCGTCCTTGTGAAGCTATTTATGATTTTTCTATCAGCTGATCAGAAGATAATCACCATTTCAAAACATAAATTTACTACCTAAGGTATAATTTAGAGAACACAGGTCTATGGGGATATTATTTAAAAAAAAAAATATATATATATTAGTTGATTCAGAAACCACTCAAATAAATGTTAATTACAGAATAGTTTGGGTAGGAAGGGAAAGGGCAGTCCCAGTCCCCCTGCCATGGGCAGGGACATTTCCCTCTAGTCCAGTTCATAGTCTGAATTACTCAACCAGGCATCGATTTTGGCTGAAAGATGTTTCAAAAAGTGTCACCACGGTAGGTGCAGAGTGCCCTGCAGGATGAGACCGAGGGAAAGGGAGAGCCCTGGTGGCACCGGGCACAGACTGGGGAGCCCTGGCTACCTCTCTGCACACTTCTACTGCCCGCATCCCTGCCCAGATCCACTGCCCGATTCCCTGCCCGCTTCCACTGCCCGCATCCGAATCTGTATCCCTGCCCACTTCCACTGCCCGCATCCCTAGCTGTCTCCACTGCTCGCAACCCTTCCGGCATACCTATCCGGATCTGCTGCCCGATTCCCTACTCTCTTCCACTGCCCGCATCCCTGCCCACTTCCAATGCCCACATCCCTGCCAGTATCCACTGCCCGATGCCCTGTCTACATCCCTGTCTACATCTCTGCCCTTATCCCTGCCCACGTCCAACGCCCGCATTCCTACACACTTCCCTGCACACTTCCCTGCCAGCTTCCACTGCCTACATCCACTGACCACATCCCTGCCGGCATCCCAACCCAGATCCAATGCCCGATTCCCTACTCACTTCCACTGCTCGCATCCCTGCCCGCACCCACTGCCCGATGCCCTGCCTGCATCCACTGTCCGCATCCCTGCTCACATCCACTGCCCGCATCCCTGCTCACATCCACGGCCCGCATCCCTGCTCACATCCACTGCCCGCATCCCTGCTCACATCCACGGCCCGCATCCCTGCCCGCATCCCTGCCCGCCCGTGCGCTGCCCACGAGATGGCAGCAATATGTTTATGAATAATGCAGCAGAGGCTGCAGCCCATCTCGCATGCGGGAGCTGCAAAGCCACCGCTCGCTCCTCAGCTGCAAAACAAAATAATAATATCGCGTGAGCCCCCTCCTCCCCTCCCCAACTGCACAACGCTCTGTGAATTCGGCCAAAAAAACAACGGGGAAAATAAACTGCTCCTCTGTCGTGCTGCCCGGGTTGCTTTCTCATGTGGGGTCGGCGTTTTCCAAGGCACAAGGTGCTTCCTCTGCTCCTACAGATTTGTCCAGGTCCTTGTGCTCAGCCGTGCTTCTGTCCCTGACAAAATTATGTCACACGCACATTAAGCATTAACTGCTGCTATCTTTTATTTCTGCAGCACAGAAAATGCCTGTGGCTTGAAATAAATATTTTCTTTTCTGATGGACAAATAACATCTGCACTTGTGAAAGCTGCAAGCGTGGCTGTCACAGGCTAAGTGGTTCAGATAATTTCTTGAGAAGCACATGTGTATGAGCACACACAGACACTCGTACCTATCACAGGCACTCACGTATCAGCACTTGGATTTGCCAAAAGATGGGCTCTTAAAAAGCATAGTGAGCTATTATAATAATCACTTTCAGCAGACTGACTTCTACATACACATAATGTCAGATTGGGGGAATACTGATCGTGAGTTTTTAAAATCAGCCTGGTCTCATGGAAAATTTAGGCTTGCTTTTCAATTGGATTTTGGAGTTTTCCAGCATTTAGGGAGACCTCAGGCCATGTCCTGCAGTGGGTACCACACGGAGGTAGATGTGCAGTGCCACAGACAGCATCACCACAGCACCCTGCCCAGGGCAGCTTCTGCTTCAGCCAAGCTTTCAAGACATTCCAAGACCTCCATGAGTTGTTGAAGTCACACTTTTCAAGAGATTTTTTTTTCCTGAAATTTTTTTTAGGACAATAATTATTGGGGGGGAAAAATGCACCTGCCTAGGTAAGATCATATTTAGCTACAAATCAGCCAAAGTTTTTTTGAGAATTTTGAATGTTATTTCAAAAAGCCAACTGTAATAAAATATTGCTTATCAGGAGTGGACCTCAGTATTGAAGGAAAGTAACAACTTTTTCACATAATTAAAAAAAATGGTAATTAGGATTTCAAATAATAATAATAATAATAATAATAAAAATAATAATAAAAATAGCAAAATACTAATGGTCTGATTCTGTAGCCACAAAATACACAAGGCCTTTCTGACATAACTGAGGGGTTTGTGTTTCCCCAAAGCAGACTCAGAAACCACAGCAAGTGAAAGAAACAGATTAACTATGACTTCGTGGCACCTGTAACTCTAACCTCTGCTTGTTTGTCTTTTTTATGAATAAAGCTGCTGTTCCTTAAAATCCTGGAAATTCCATTATGGAGGTTAAATTGATAGAGAAGATCCTCGAAATTCTATTACAAAGATTGAAGTTTCCCAAACTTTTTAAATGCACACTACTGTCAGTCAAGTGCCCTCCTGTTGATTGCTTGTCTATTTCCAAATTGATTATAGTTTGAATATTGAAATGTCAAAACATTGAAATATTTTTCTATATGTTATAGAAAAGTTTGGGTTTTTTTCATTTTTGTTAAGGCTTCCAATGTAAATAAAATCCAAGTCCTCAGAGTTTTTATGTTCCTGTCCTTGTGTAAAGCTTTGGTTGTATCACAGGGGTAATGACATCTGTCCCTCTTTCTGTCACTTTTTTGGGGTGGGAACTGGCTTTGTTACCTGATATTCCTTAGAACATGAATCACATCAAGAATTTCTGTGACCACGATTACTGAGCAATCTGAATTCCAGTTCATTTTCCTTATGTTCTCTTGGGGCTAACAAGAGTAACATCAGATTGAAGAGCAAGACACTGGTGAGAGAAGGACAAAGCCTCACCATTTCTCACCCAACACTTCTGAAACGAGTAGAACTGCATATTCCAGAGTGCTCCAGTTACCAGGCTCTTACTTATTCTCAATTAAATAAGGATCTTTTCCTTTCTCAGCTGATTTTTCTGCCTGTTTTGCTCTTTACTAACCAGGGACACCTCAACACCTCCTTGGATCCCAAGAGCAGCTACTGTCAACACAG
Source organism: Toxostoma redivivum (assembly GCA_013397375.1). Lineage (NCBI taxonomy): Eukaryota > Metazoa > Chordata > Aves > Passeriformes > Mimidae > Toxostoma > Toxostoma redivivum. Next base: position 389,147 of record VXBI01005646.1, read on the forward strand.
GTGAAGTGGTTACAGTTAAATCTGCCTTTTTCATACACAAAAAATAAATTAAATAACAAAAAATTGAAATTACCAAGGTTCACTAAAGGTCTCTCCTCCTCATCACCTTAAAATAACATATTAATGCCTTTAGAAGTCAAAGTGACTTCTCAATTGTATAAGGTTAAAAATGCATATTTGTGGAATTTTCTATTTCCTGCAAAACTTTCCTCACAATCGAGGCTGGTTTTCCTCGTTCACTATGTACTGTCACTCTTACTTTTCTGTTTTGATCACCAAAAAATACATTAAATCTTATATGGCATTCAAAATGAAAGAAATTAAGAAGAAGACAACTGAATTCATGAAAAAAAAAAAAAACAACAACCAACAACCAAACAAAAAACCCAAAAAAAACAAAAAAAAAACCAAACAAACAAAAAAAAACCCAACCAACCAAAAAAAAAAAACCATGGGTTTTGTTGGATTTAGGTTATAACAGGAAATAGTAGAAGTGTTGAGAAGTTAGAAGATCATCAGCATTCACTGATTAGGTTTTACTGAATATTTTGTCAGGAGCTTTGCCAGTATGGTCATTAACAAGCCAGTTAGAAGAGAGAACTAGAACCACAATTGTGAGACTGCACATCGTTGTGTTCAAGCTCTCCCACTTACAACAACAAAAAGAATACTTATGTAAAATCACAGAATGGTTTGGATTGGAAGGGACCTTAACTGGTCTCATTCCATGGGCAGGGACACAGTGACACCTTCCACTCCAAGCCCCATCCAACATGGCCAGGGACACTTCCAAGGATAGGGCAGCCACAGCTTCTCTGAGCAATCTTTGCCAGGGCCTCCCCACCCTCACAGGGAAGAATTCTTTCCCAATATCTCATCCATCCCTGACCTCTAGCAGTGGGAAACAATTTCCCTTTGTCCTGGAACTCCAGGTGGGCAAAGTGGGGGTCCCCCATGTCCCTCAAACTGCTGGCCACACTTTTTTTGCAGATTAAGACCAAATCTTGGTTTTTTGGTTTTTTTTTTTTTTAACTAATTATAAGTTTGTTATTTAAAGAATCTCTTTCTGACACCACCTAATGACTATGTGACGTGGTCAAGTCTTTTAATTAGGCAATAACATATTCAGGTCTCTGGGATAAAAATTAAACACCAGCCACAGCAATGAGGTCCAGAAGTGGACAAAACACAAGATCACAAGAGGTCCATCAAATGCGTAGCAGATTCAAAGTCAGCAAAGGTTCCTGCACAACTTGTCGGAGCTGAAAGCAAGAGTCCTCTCAGGCTCAGGAAATGGGATTAACTCTGGGATAGGTTTTGGGTGATACACACTCCAGCTGCTGATAAGGACCACCACAAGACTGCAAGGTGGCTTTTTAAAATTTTCCTCCTCTGTGCAGCATTTTTATTTAAAAACACACAACGAAACCCAAATACCAATCCCAACGCAAGCCCCTCCACATCGCACTCTCAGTGCTTCCTCTAGAGAGATCATGGAAACAAAAATGATCCCTCCCATGGCAAAAAGCAGTGACTTAAACCATTCCTGGGAGGCATCCAGATACTATCCTGATCCTATAATATGTAGAACAAAATAGCTTATCATTCAGATTACGCGCCTGGACAAAGCTGGAGAGCTTCAAGGACAAGGGAGTTACCCAGGATCAGCGCCATAAATGTTATTATATATGAAACAGCTGCAAGATAAATTCTTCCATATTACACATAGGTGCAGTTGTACTTTCAGCTGTCTCACTGTTGGAATACTGTAGGTCTTAAACATAGCTTTCCCTTTTTGTAAAATACACTTAGACTTCTTAGTTGTGTAGGATTGAGTAACCCCTTACAGCTGCAGTGCACTGAAACAAAAAATGATATCACGCCACATCTGTGGCAAGATCCCAGCCATAGAACTCCAGAAATTCCTCACATGAAACCTTCCTAAAAGTGAACTTGGTGAATAGGGTAAAATTATGACTAAATAAACCAAAAAATGCCTGTTAGTCAAATGAATGGTGCCATTAAGAGAACAAAGCAGCTTCATCAATTCACAAATTTGCTGCTCACAACCTTTTTTCTACTTTTCACCTCTCTCCTATTTTTCCTTTTCTTTATTGAATTATCTGAGAGAAATCTCCCAAAACCTCTTCAAGGAAATAGTGTACAACCACAAGACTTTGTCATAATGAACCCCCAGAATTAAAAATCCAGAGGTCAAGAGCACATCTTCCATGGAGTCTGGGCTGAATTTCAAATTAAAAGGCTGTTTGACTGCAACCAAGGTTGAGTAAAACAGAGGGAAGAATAATATCCAGTTGAAAAGTTTACTAGAAGTAGGAAATATGGAATTTTGGAAAAAAATCTGCAAATTAGCCTAGTTACTGGTGTTTCAACAGCCATATCATACTGATTGAAGGGCAGCCCATTAGGTTATTTTCTTTTTTGATAACTCACATCAAAACACACCTACCCAATATCAAACTAAGCCAAAAAAAGTCAAGAGGAGAACAACAAAGTGACACAGGCACTGTTTTTGTTCCAGTTGCTGACTGACAACACTGCCATCCCTTAACATGGTTTTATTTAGTTATTACAACCATCTCTCTGTAAATGACACTTAGGATTATTTAAGATTATGTTGTAATCCTTTTAATCCTCAGTGCTTTAAATTTCAGGCTAAACACCAAAGAGCAAACTAGCACTTAGCAGAAATATTTAAAGCATGTGATTTGAACATAAATCTTCTTTTATTCAGCACTCCTCCGATGAAGACCTAGTGCATCACATCACTCAGCCAGCAAGAACAAACAGCACCATGTCTCTGCAAGCTACTACCTTTCCCCACATCATGGCAAGCTGTTTCTACCCAGGTCTTTTCCTTGGTGCCAGCCACATCATCAATAAAATAAATGAAAGGGAATCAGGAGGTTATATTCTATGAGATGTGCATATTTTCAGTTACTATTAAGGAAAAGGGGAGGAAAAAAATGCACATAATGTGTTCATCAAGAACAGAAATAGATTGCATGCACAAATTGGATAGTGTGAGACAGATCAGACTTATCCTGTTAAAAAGGGAGTAGCTCAATTAAAATGAGAGGAGTAACACTGCTGAAAACATCATGATCAAGACTAGAAACCCAAATCTTCCTGCCTGAATATAATTTACTTGCAGTTTCCTCTTTTTTTTTTTCTCACTGCATCGATCATGTTTCCAATTAGTTTTTCTTTATGATATTCCTATGCTCCATCTCCTTGCTTCTATCCATTAACTGTCATCTGCTTAGATTTTAAATCCAAGATTTCCTTCTTTTTCTTCAACCCAAAATTTCAATAGTAATTTTCCATTTATGATCTATAATTCATGAACTCAAATTGAGCACCCTGGCTAAATCAAACTCAAAATTCTGCACCTACTCTTAATGCAACACATTAACAGAAAGCAACCAGTGGTCTGTTTGAATGAGAGAAGAAGGTTTTATTAGAAAGTAATGAAAAAAATGCCAACTATGTTTTGATGGTCTTTGAAGATATAATTATACTTATTTCTGATCATTTCAGAGCTAAGCAGCTAATGTATTTAATCAAATAGTAATGCCATGCATCTATATTTAGGTTGAAAAAAAAAAAAAGTATTAAGGAAAGCCACCCATGTTGTTTTCATTTGAACAAACCTATGAATAAGTAGACACACACTATCAATTTTATTCCCACCCACGAGGAATAAGTAGATCAGAAGTGTTTCCTGAAATATTCAGTTTCCAGGTACAAACTGACCTCTCCGCTTTCGAACTCGCCTTGGATTCCCTCCAGACTATCTCACAAATCTTCGCTGCCTCTCCAGTCCCCTTCCCACTCTATCTGCTCATGTAGCACCAGTCTCGTTCAGTCCCTTCCCTTCCCAAAATGTCACCACTACTGGTGCCAAAGCCTTCTCCTCTTTCGCTCTTACCATCTGGCACAATCTTCTTGTAGCTCTCTGTCTAAACAATGCTCCATCCCTTTTCAAAATGTGTCTTAACATATGTCCTTCCTCCCATGCTTTTACTTCTTAATGTCTCTCCCACTCACTTATTGGCTTGATGAAGACACATTTTAATGGGTTCAAACAGTAGTGCATGAGTTTCCTTTCTCACATTATTCTGATTCAGTGGAGTTACACCTCACACGAACAGAAGTGAGAAGAAAATGCATTGCAGAGCCTTCGTACCACCAGTTTGGGAAATCAATAACAGAGCTTCGTTTGTCTTTACTTTGGAAATGTATTAGCTGCAATGAATCACCACTCTGAAACGCATTTCCAAACAGGAATTTTGCTTACTGCAAAGTGAGAAATAAACCCTAGAAGCTCAGAAGACCTGTCAGTGTGCTCAGGGGGTTGCAGAAGTGAAGGCTAAGGTTATACTTAATCACATTCCAAGTGAAAAAGCTGAAGATTGACAGGAAAACCAAAATATTTATTCTAAAAATACCTAGGAAATGACAAAGCCCCAAGTGTTGTCTCAAGACAACCTGAAAGATGTGGGGGGTATAGAAGAATAAGTCTCGCTGTCTTGGAAAAAGAGGAATATTTCCAAATATTGCATGTGCTTTAGAAAGATGTCTAGAAAAATAAACCTTGAAAAAGCCTCTGTAACACCCAGTTGACCCAAAGAGATTTCTTTTCAAGAAGCCACGTACAGGCCCTTAGGGGCTTTTTTATGTGTGGTGGATTTTTTTTCTTCCACTCCAGACCCAGATACAGTTGGTTCCTCCAATGTTTCATTGGTCATGATGCCAAAGGACTCTCTGGTAACTAACAGGATCCTGATCCTGACATGTTCCCTTCTGCCTCTCTCCCCCTTTTATTGCTTGTATTGTTAAACATCTTGAATGTTAGAACTCTGGGAAACAACTCAGCTCATAGAGAATAATATTTTGATGTGGCTTGATGCAACATTTAGTGAAACAGAAAAAAACAACAAATCCTTTCTACTGATATTCATGGGAGCTGGATTATGTCCAAAACCTGAAGATGTTGCAATAAACTATTTTAGCCCCTAGATCCTGGAATGTTAACCTTGCAGTAATGCTTTTCCCCTCCTTTCATCTTCTTGGGCCTTGATCCTCCCTTTCAATTCAATGGGATTTGGATGAAGGAATTAAATAATATTATTTTCCATCAATGAAGAATAGTCCTGTGAGAAATGCATGTCCTTCTCTGCTGGCCCTGACAGAGGCAAGCTTTTAAAATCCTCCCCTCCCCTGGCTGAAGTGAACCTGGGTCATCACCGTCTTAGGACCCTGAGCAGCAATAAAAATAAACAGAGAAACCGCACTGCTTTGGAGCCGTGCTTGTATAAGCAGTTTGAAGAAGTTGTGTTTATGGAAGTCCTCTAGGTCAAGATTCTAGGCCTGAACCCAAAGCAATTACCTACTAAGTTTTAAAAACAAATTGAATATAGAGCATTAATCAATAAATCAACAGGTTCTCAAGTGTTTAGGAAACTCAGTCATCAGAAATCCTTCTCTTAGAAAAATAGTAAACCGATGCTGGATAAAGTGTTGCACTCCTTTACTGGTAAGAAAAATGCTGTATTAAATCAGGCTCTAGTTATTGAAACCAAGGAAATAAAACCTACCTCTTCACAGAGTTCAGACTCAAATGAGCAGTGGAATGCTTTGCCTCTTACCTGAAAAACATTCTTTCTGCTGGATTTCTCTGAGGTCCACTCAATGCGAGCACCACACAAATCCACACACTCAAGTTTATATCCTGGTTTCTGAAAAGGAAAAGAAAAAAAAATCAACATGAATACGGCCTGACTTTTCACAAATGGGGACAATTATCAGATAAAACAAGAATAGATCAAGTTAAAGTGACAGGTTGTTGTAGCACAGCTGCTGATATTACTGAAAAGAGCTCATTATATACCCTGGTATTGTTAAATAACCCCTCGGGTTGTCTTAGTTCTGAAATAAATTTCTTATATTAGAACCTAATTTTAAAACAATTAAATGGTTTAAAAAACAGTCTAGTATAACATATAGTAGATCAAAATACAAATGTAGACACATGGACCAGCTATTTTCAGTGCTTACTTTGCCAAACCCCTTGAAGAGTCATTGAGTTTAAAGGAAAAGAATTGTGGGTTTTCCAAATGCAAATTTAAACTGATGCAACTGGAAAGGACAGAAATTAGACAAGAACATGCATCGTATCTCTAAGACAAGCTACCTCCTTTCTCCAAACAAATTATCATTTCTTGCTCCTAAAAAAAGAAGAAAATGCTTTGAGGGCATGTGTGACACCCAGAAAGAGCTCAGCACAAGGGCTGATACTTCTCGGTGTCAGTCCACGCATCCTGGAGTGGCACAGCTCTGCTTCCCCTGCTCCTCCATATGGATGCAAGTAATTCAAAGAGCAGATTTGTTTGCCTGTATCATTTACGTTGCTGGGAGTTGGTGTAAAGCTCAATAATCCTCATTTGCCATCGAAGCTCCTTCTCCAGGGACTCTGCCTGTGCAGCAGCTCTGGCAAAGCCCATGTAGTTCAGAGTAGGCTTTGTAGATTGGGCTGCTGCACATCCTACTCAACAGCAAAAACACTACTGTTAACAGTAAAAAAGCACCATTAACTCCCTTTTTGGGAAAGAAATGGAGTGATATCCACATAATTTAATTAATCAGCTTGATACAACTATTTTCTCTGCTGCTCTTAAGCCATAGTTACCCTAAAAACATCATTAGTGATATAGAAAACAGACCTTATAGATTTAAGAGCAGCCAGTCCAGCACCAGCCACAGATTCAGCTTTCCAAAAACTGCTCACTGAATTTCTCTGATGTTGTTATTAAAGGCTAAAGTATGTGTGCTCTCCAGGATGCCTTTGAGATGGGAGGAAAAGAACGCATTTAGGTTAAAAGAAGCAAAGAGATCCTGGTCAAGTGATTTGCAGGCATAGTCTCTGGAAGTTTTCAGTACTGGGATTGTAATTATGGTCTCCATTTGCCAAACCATAAAACCACAATGGTTAAGCTCTACTAAAACTGACAGTCCTGCATGCCTTTGTTCCCTTTTTTTTATTATTATTATTAATTTTTTTTAATAGAAGAAATATACTCTTCAAAACAGGAGGATGTTCTTGTGGTTAAACCACTGGAAGAAAAGAGCTTGGATTTCTTTTTCCCCACCTCTGCCTCAAATTTCCTGCCTGGCCTCTGACAAGAGCTTAGTCTTTCCAATTTTTTAATAACAGATCAAAACTGCAGCATTGAGACTTGATTTTGCAAAAATGTTGTGAAATTTAGCCAGCTAATATTTGCATGGCAAAAATTATGAAGTTGGAAAAAACTGAAGCACCTATATATTGATGGAAATAAATATTCAAATTTTGAAGGAAATGAATGAGTTTTCAATATTCCAATGCTTTTATAAATAGAGCTATGAGGCTTAGCTCAACTCCAGGACCCCATGCAATGCCCAGATCTGCACCACACAGGCAGCTCTGCAACCCACCAGGAACACACAACACAGGCTTCTCAAAGTGGGTAATCTTGCTTTCTTTGGAAAAAAATTACCCACATGGATAGTTGAGCCTGAAAATACTTTAATAAAGAAGAGCAGCTCTATTCCACCAGCAGAAAGAGTTGAGAAATTTTGGAAACACATGATGAGATTAAAAGAAGAGATTAACATGTAGACAAAGAAACAGAAATAGTTTTTTGATAGTGAACATTACTGATTTACAGAATATTTTCCTCAGGAAGACTGTAATGGAACCCTGAAGGGAGAAAAAAACAATGAAAAGCCTAGAGAGGTGTTGCAGGAAGATGAAATTAGTCAGCTTAGTAGTATCTCTAATTTCTATTATTGTACAAAAATATATGAAACAGCAGAACCTGGACCCTTCTGTGCGTCCAGTGAACCCTCAGTGTAATTTTGCTGCTGTTGAAAATTTTGTATTAAGCAGAAGAAAAGTACAAGGATGTGCATTTCCCTCTCCAGAACGGATGTTATGCAGGGTTGTGGTGTGGGAAAGATGAACTGCTATCTGCTATGTGCAATAATTGAGTCAGTCTCTTTCTCTATGGGAAATAAATACGAACTGAGCAACCTGGTCTAGTGGAAGGTCTCCCTCCCCACGGCAGGGGAGTGGAACAAAATGGTCTTTAAAGGTCCCTTCCAACCCAAACCATTCTGTGATTCCATGAAAACTTATCCTTTGGAGAATTTATCAGTTCTGACCACAGCATGCCTATGAACTCATGGGTTCAAAAAATGCAAAGGTTCTGATGAAAATTCCATGCTAAATCATTCAGATCCATTAAGCCTGACACTGCCCATCACTCTTCTGCTGCACACCTGGGTAGCACCCACTGAAACCCATCAGAACTCCAGGAACTCCACAGGGAAATTAATTTTGGCCTAAACATTTCCCTGCTACAGAGTTGGCTTCCCAGGTTATGCAACAGCCAGAGGCACTGGAGAGAGCAAGTTAAGGTGACTGGGAAGCCTGAGCTCTCCATGTCCTTGCTTTGTGCTCTGCAGTCAGAGCAATTATGTTATATCAATGTTCTTGCAGGGGGTTATGCAGTAAATTGATACAAGTGTCTGCTAAGATGAAATCTTCCTAAACATGAATATGGATTTCAGCAGCATTTTCACTCACTAAATTACTTTGCAGATGGGCTAATAACCTGAGGTTAAAATAACCTCTGTTGAATAAACTGAGGGAATAAACTGACTACATTTTCTTGGTCAGAAAGAAGAACTGATGATAGAATTAAACACTGGTAAGGAAGGATTCTGGTAAGGAAGCTGTGATTCATTTAGATCCCAATGTCTTTAATTTAAAATAAAGAGCTAGTCAAATTCATAAGAATGGTTAAATAAATAAAAAAAAAACCTACAACAACAAAACAAAAAAACAAAAACAAAAGCAAACAAACAAACACCCCCTCCCCCCCAAAAAAAACAAAAAACAAAAAACAAAAAACAAAAACAACAACCAAAAAAAAACCCCAAAAAAAGTGTATTAAAGCCAGGAACACAAAAGATCAAGGCAGCAACAAAAGCTAATGATTGAGCTACGTGGGATGCAAACTTGCATTTTCAGTAGTATTTGTAAACAATCTCATTTTCTGAATCTCTCCTCTGTGTGCTTTAATTGCTGTGCTCTATTACTTCCAATAACTCCAGATTTTGTCACCAACTTCACCAGAAAGCAAAGCCATGGATCCCAGTCCCCTCCATGCAAAGCAACAGCAAAGCTGCCACAGTGATTACTGTGCCTACAGTCACACACAGGAACAGCAAAACCTCCTTTTAGATATTGCCAGTTCTTTGATTAAAACATTACTGAAGATTTAGACAAATAAAATTTTACATCACCTCCAAATGTTATTTTGTCATGAAAAGATGTGTGATTAGAGGTGCTCTCATTTCCCTCTCTTCTGCTGCCTTTGTTTGGTGAAATATCATTCCTCTTTTAATGATGCTTAGTCTAAATTTTTGCTCCAAGTACAGTATTTAATAATTAATAATTAATGAATTAATATCTTTAGAATACAAAGGAACATTAATCTTTTTGTTAAGTCACATCATTTTCCTGCTAACAATAAAACTGCCTTGTTATAATTCACACTATCGTGAATGAACATAGCTTCTCTTACATTACTTAATTAATGGCTGAGTTCCCCCTTTTCCAAAGTAAACTAAAACTGGAAAAATAAAATAAAATCAATTTTAAAATGGCTTCTAATGAATGTTTTCTGTAGTAGTCCCTTTCCATATCAAAGTTATATCTGGTTAAGTGGTTTACAAAGGAAATAAGCATTGCATTTACTTTATCAGATGAGATAAGCATGGCAGTTTAGCATTTTTTGATGTGCAAAATTTGGATTTAGGAAATTGGGTTATAAGATTTTGAACACTGACATCTCTTGTTGTTTTCAAGCTTTACCCAATTTGTTTATTTACTGTTACATTTACGTTTTACACAACAGACAGAAAATGTAACTTTAACAGATTTTTCTCACCTAGTGAACATTGAGTTCACAGCCCCAATGTTCAAATCTAGCATGGAAGAAAAAACAAAACCAAAAAAACCAAAAGCCAAAAAGCACCAAACCAAACCGAAAAAAAAAAAACCAACAAAACAAACCCACAAACCCCAAAAAACAACAACAACAACAACAAATCCAACCAAAAAACTCTTTCTTCCCCCCTCAGAATGAAAAAAATACAGGTTCAATATGTCTGTGCTCTTCCTAACACAGGAGGCAGGAGATTTTCTCTCACTGATAAAATGAGCACTGGTGGTGACTGAGGCTGAAGGGAAAGGGACTGACCTCTCAGAAGGTCCTGTTTCATAACACACCATCACTTTTTTAGCTAAACATTTTGAGATCTGGGCCAAAACCCCATTCTCCAGGCAGGTCTAGTTTAGTATTCAAATCCCTAAAGAGCTCATGGGGATTTGAGCCATGTTGAGGAGTCTCAGGGCAAAATCAAGCCTCCTGTGTGTTAAATTTCCACCAGTTCGTTTATCTCAAGGAATTTGGGTGAGGGATTGCAAAGAGGGAAGAGGTAGCAGGTAGAGATGTCAGACATTTAGTAAATTATAAGAATATTTCTAATAAGTTCACCTTAGATACTTTTCTTTTTCCTAATAACATAAAAGTCAACTTTAAGGAAAACAGATGATTCTGAATAAAATAATAATTCAAGCTTTTCTCTTTCCATGGCTGCAGAGAAGTTGCATTTTCCAGCTGGACTAGCACAAACACAAGCAGAAAGTGCCAAATTTCATCCTTTATTTATTTTTATTGTTTCATATCATAGTTCTGGGGTTCTTTTCTACAAAGCTCATCTTCTTTCAAAAAATGTAAGGCATGGAAAGGTGCTCTTCAGGGCTGATTTTATGACAGGTGGCATTGATAGATCTAGGATTTATAGAAGAATGGTTTGCATCACCTGCCACAGGAAAAATAACTTATTGTTTGTGACTCCTGCCAAAGAGAGCACCTTTGTGGCCACGCATCAAGCCAATGAGATTTGGCAGGTTTGATCAGGCCTTGAGAGCCTTTCACAACAGGGCTTTGTCAAACCCATCCCTTCACTGCCCACAGAGCCACCAAATTTCCCTTTTGCTGCCCACACTGAGGTTGGGCAGTGCCCAGCACTGTGTCACTCCCACTGTCACATCTCCCCAGACAAAGATTGGTGGCCTTTCCTTGGGGCACAATAAAAAGGTACTGCAAATTTCACTTTGTAGTAACTACAGGCTACAGAAATTGCATTAGCTGCATTAGATGGAGTCATAGAAATATTCAGGAAGGTTAGTGGGATATGGTGGATGTCACATTTATACTGTGATAAAAATCACTTTGCTAACTTATAATGTTTTCTGCTTTGGTAACACCCTATATTAAGGTGCCACTTATAAATAATTTATTATTATTTATTAATGTATAAGCCACTTTATAGGATGGTAGATAACAACTTAAATTCATGTATTAAAGATGCACATGCATGGTTTAATACAATTTACGCCTCACAATATCCTTTGCAACAGATTCTCATCGCATCATCTGTTCAGCATTTATTACTAATGCATTTTATAACATACTTTATAGTACGTTATTTGAGGAAGTAGCTGCATTTAGTGATCATTTTCATAAATAAGAATAAAGCATTTATAAGTGGCACCTTAATTTAAAGTGTTACCTTCACATTACTGGGTAGTCACTCACCATTTGTCTCACTTTGCAATTACTCTCGAAATGCACCTCTTAATAAAGGACATGCTGTGTCCTATTTCTTCACATACACTACATCTGATTAAGAGTTTATCAAGGCATTTTTCCTTCAGCTGCTCTCAAACCTTTGAAGTTGCCAGCTCAGTCTAAATTTGTCTTCTGTAAACATCAAACTTTTTATATTGAAATAATAGTTGCCAGGAGACTGAGGATATTGGATGGTTGATTGCCTACCAGGTTGGCCAGCGATGGCTGCTTGGAGTCTTTGTAGAATTCCATTTTCCGAGCAGTGAGAACAATCCAGGAGGTGGACCAATTTTTCCTTACAAAGAAAATTTAAGGACAAAAAACAAAAAAGGGAAAAATCTGTGAGGCATTCAAGCAGGAGGTAAAATATATTTCCTTTTTTGACTTGGCTTTTAATTATTAAAACATTATATACATACTAATATATATATATATGTCAGAAACAAAAAAATGGTCTAAAGTCAACATTGTCAACAAAGTTCCATCAACATTGATGGAGCTGCACCATCCCAGTTATACCCAAAATGTAACCTTTCAAAGCTTGAAGGGCTTCTTTCTCCTCATTCACATTTTGAAGCCCATTTGTGTTTCTTTTTTGCCATGTTGTCAAATGAAAACTGTGGGATTATTCACACATGCTCAAAGTTCACATGTAGATGACTCCAAAATAGCTGGTGCCCTTCTGGTACCTAATACTTAAAATAAAACTGAGAAGGAAAAATGTTGATCTGACTATACAGAGCTCAGTAACAGGTCTATTTTGAAAGGTCCAAAATGCTTTCACCTTTCCCTAATTTAAAAGTTTACAGGAGTGCAAGGAAGATAAGAACTTTGAGTAACCATTAAACATCAGGAGCTCATGGTACAGCCCTAGAGAATAACAAACTGTTTGGGCTAGAGAGAAGTAAAAATACACATGGACATGTGAAAGAATGTTCCCTTATACAGAAAAACAGAATATTCAACTCAGAGTAAAATGCTATTACATATGTTACCTATAACAGGTTTCAAACCACTACATAACCATAAATCTGATCTGAATAAAAGCTATTTTTAGATCAAGAGGTCAAGTTGGACTTTTGAATTCAGGGGTCATAGCATCTGATATTTACAGAAACACTCATAAATCCACTGTTGATCTGCTTCAGGTGGTGAATATGAACTGTCTATTGGTAAGCACCACTTCAGATCTTCATCATTTTTCTCTATTTTTTCTTTCCTTTTAAAAGAGGTCTTGTAAGTGCACAAAGATGTAAGTGGTCAAGCGTGGTGTGTGCAGATTTAAACAAACTTTCCTATGAGTTGGATAGGCTGGATGAATATGCATTACCAAGGAATTCAGTGGTAATATGTCTTGGAATAAACCTTAAGTCCAGTACCCAGTTTATACCAAATGACCCCAGTTATGGATAGAATGGGGCATCATTCACAGGTTCTCTGGGCAGCCAGGGCCTCTCTTCCCTCACAGGCAAGATTTTCTTCCCAATATCTGATCTGACCCTGCTGTCTGCCAGTTTGAATCCATCTCCCCTTCCCCTGTCATTCCAGGCCCTTATCCAAGGTCCCTCTCCAGCTCTCTTGGAGCCCCTTTAGGCTCTGTCACATCCCCATGTAATACCTTAATTTCTTGCCACCATCTGCTATTTTTGCTTTTAGAAGATATCCTTCCTTCTCCACTACCTGCAAGAAAAAAAGGTCATAACCATATTATTTATTCAGCTGAATAAAACCACTTAATACATGCATAGGAGTCTGCATCCAGCTTCTCTAGTGTGGGGTATTTTACCACTAATTCTTGGTTTAATCACCTATTTTTTTATGTATTCCATTCTTTTGAATATTTGCAAACAACATTTAAAGTCAACTACTACACAGAAAATTAACCACAATAAAAACCCAATAAAGTTTTATTTTGCTTCATTTTATTCTATTTATTTAGAAGAAATTTATTTTGATGCGGGCAAAGTTTCTGGCTATGAGCAAAAGAGAATTTTAAATGAATTGTAAGTAAATTATGTTAAAATATTATTTTATGTGTTGAGTTTCCTTAATAGCTGTGAGAGACACACCACACTGAGGACTCTCTTTGGGGCCGTGACACTTGATTGTAGGATCCCAACACTGGGTTTGAGTTTTGGTGTATTAGAAGCAAGGCCTAAGCTTGCTGTTTAATTTTAATCTCTATTTGTGCTCCTCCACCTCTCTGAACACCTTCCTTAATCCAGACTCCCTTTGCAGACTGTTGGTTCTCTGATCAGCTGAAATATCCCATTGTACAGCTGGGATACAGCTGGGATAGCGGTTATTTTGGTCTATATAAATTTATATTAAAAAGCTAAAAAACCAAACAAAGCAAGACGACTGTTTTTCAGCCAAACGCAATAACCTCCCATCTCATCAGGTTTCATTAACTAAGGATGTCTCAACTGTGTCAGTAATGGGAAAAAGAAACAAAATTGTGATTAAGAGTGAGTCTGGTTTTGCTTTCAAACACTACTGAGCCAGTGCCCGACTTGAATTTTAGAAACTCCACATGGTCTTTGTAGTAAATTGCATCACAGGGCAGTTTCATAACAATTTCAATAGAATTTTGCTGTCTGCAAAGCCATTAAATAGCAATAAAACATGCTTTAACAGGCAATATAAGGATTTTTAAATCAAACATGTCTGTTATTTTGATTGTACGAAATAGCATTATTTTAACAGTGTAGCATGTTTCACAATTTCCTCAGATTTTGTCTGTGGTTGATACACAGCACATGATGACATAAATTCTGTGTACATACCTATGGAAAGGCCCGTAGGCCATGGACAGTGACATTCTCAAGGGGGTACAGGAGGATCAGAGTGTGCTTGCTCTGTAATTTGTATTTATCTCATGTAAATTCCTGTCATGCATATCATTACCACAGAAAGCCCAGAGAGAAAGTGTGCAGGGATTATTGTGCAGAGTTATGCCACTATTTATCTAGTGATGGACGGGTGAACTAGCAGAGCTAAAATAAGGTTTAATCCCCATCTCCACCTACTTTTTCTTCCCTCCCCCCCTCCCTTACTTTACATTTTTGATATTTTTCTTCTCCTTATAACCCTTCACTTTTGTAGCATAAAACTTCTGGTAGTTGGCCAGGGCCAAAGATGCCAAACAACATATGAGAAAAGTTATTCTTTTAAATATTTCTATACATCTGGAACCAGAAACTGGGAGGAGCATTGGCTAACCATTCAAGCTGCTGATTGCTTCTCTGAATCACACCCAAAAATCTCACGTTTTCAAAGTTTACCAAACCACTTTCCCAAACTGCTAAAGGAAAATATTATTTTCCAACACCAGATCTGAACCCCCTTTGTTGTCAATCTTGGAAAGTTAAGAACTGGATGTGCTTCCAGATGAAAATGTTGCTGCTCAGTCATATTGTCCTTAAAATTGTATTCAGCTAGGCTATCAAGTCTACTAACAAATATTGGGTATATAAAATATCCTGACTTAAATTACATAGCTCAAATGCAACATTTGCTGTAAATTAAATGGCTCAAAACTGAACAGTAAAAAATTACAAGAGCTGCAGTAAATATGAGCCCTCCCAGTGCTAAGAAAACTCCTTTCACATATATTGCTTTAATTGATTAGTACAGGTGCTGTCCTTAAATAAAATTAGCATGACCTCCTCTAATTGATAATGTGCACAGTTTTCTCTGCAATTAAAATAAAGGGTACACATGGAATTATGCAAAAACTACCACAAATTTAAAAAAATATATCTAGGATGACCCAAATATTTTTATAACTTCTGTTTGGGGTGTTGCCTTCCCCTTTTTTAACATCTGTTAATATCTCCTTTTCTATGCTACTTCTTTTCCAATAAAACACTTCTAGGACAGCTCAGGATCAGCTCTGCACATGGCTGATATTGGGCTGAAAAGAATTCCAAATATATCCTAATGATACATTCTGTTTCTGTCTCAATAAATATCGTCAACTCTTGTATAGCTGCTGCCCTTCCTGCACCTTTTCAACATGTGGAAGGTTGAGAAAATGACCCAAAATGCCCTGAAGAATTATCATAGAAATAAGAAAATAGAATTAATTAGTGGAGTTTGTGTTGATTTGGTTTTTTTAAATTGCTTTTAGAAGAATAGTAAAGATCAGACTATGTAGTACAAATATTTGAGTTTCTAATTTTTTTTTTAAATGCTCTCATTTTTATGATCTAATGTGGTTAGAAACTATAAGGAAACATAATTATCATTGTGTCACATACAGGTTTTATAATTTTCTTGAGTAGAATTCAAACCTTCTGAACGTACCTAATCCTGAAAAATTTGTGTAAGTAACATTACTGCTGATACCAACCTTTCTTTAATGAATCTGTATTTGCATATTCATTTTATTTTAGCAGAAAAAACATCTGTTTCTCATTCCCCCTAGATTCTTCTAATGTTGAGAATTTATTGTTTTTAATTTCATTATAATATTTCTTATACAAATTAATACTAATATTAAAAACACCTTAATAAGGGCAAAGAGAGGACAAAGACTTCATCACATTCATTTATACCAAATATTAACACAGATGAAACCTCAGTCAAGCACAACAGAATTAACAGCAAAGTCAAGCCATATAAATGACTTTGTACCTTCTAAAATTATTCTTTTTACTGGTTAATCAAAGCCCCTCACATCCCTTAACATCTTGAGGCATCCAAATCCTCATGTATTCATTCTTTAGCAAAGCAAGTGCAACATTAATGTTATAAACCTTTAAAATACCCAGAGTGATTTATCAGTTCTACAGAGCAATTTCTTACTGTGGGGTCCTGGGTACTGATGATGTCTGTAAACGTCAAGTTGTGTTGGGAAAGATTTCTTCTGTGGCGATTTATCTGAAAAAAAAGAAGAAATATTTGCATTCAGAGAGGATTCAAATACATGGAGGTAAAGATGGACCAAGAAATTTAATTACAGGGCACACACAGCATGCCCTGGGTGGAGGTTTGTGGTTTTTTTCTGGTGTTCCTTTGAGCCCTGGGTACTTAAAATGTACAGCTGATATACTCTGGTATAAAAATCTTTAATATGTGTTTCTTTGTCATGTCACATTGGCAAATTTACCTAAAAATTAATCAGCTGATAATAATAACCTAAATTGTAGGGTATATTTCCCATTAGGAATTTCAAAAATGGTCTAACTGGTTGGGTGCTCTTAAACCCATTTTAGAGAAAAAAGAAAGCTGCTGATTGTAACCTCAAGGCCACAAAAAGCAAGGCAGTGAAGAAACCAGAAAACAATTGAGCACAAGTTCACAAAAACCCAGCAAGTTTAAACTGCTTTAAAGGCTGTTTCTAAAGTCTCCATGACTGAAAGGTTTCAGCAATACTGGACTTTGATTCTACAATTGCTCCCAAATAACAAGTTCTTGATTTCCTTCAATTCTCCCTTTCCTTTGAGGAAGACAATGTAATAAACTGTGACTTAATTCTGAAAAATTATTGCTTTATACCAGAAACTATTAAAACGAAATAAAAGTTACTTCACAAATCAAGCATTTGGCAGAGCTAAATAGCATTTTACTTCCTTAAATTCTGCAACAAAGAACAGATCACTCAAAAGTGTGTGCAAGTGTGTGTGTGTGTATATATGTATATATATAAAACTTTTACTGTTTAAATTCAATATCAATTAAAAAAAAAATTATGAGCTGAGGTCCTGTAAAATTCAGTGATTATTTCCTCTTTTAGCTGAAGCCACAAAGCAAACACCAAAATACAGTCTCAACTAGTTTCCACTGTATTCATCGTAATGCATTCTCTTTTCCCTATTAAAAGAGAGTTAACCAAAAGTCATAATGTATTCTGTTTATATTCAAGTGTCTGAATATAGAAAATGTTCTTAATTAATCCAGAGGGCCACGCTCAAAAAACAGTTAAACATATTATGATCCTATATTTTTTCTCCACACATTGCTTTCATGTTTATTTGTAAGCACTAAGGTTTTTAAGCCTTGAAATCTATATCCTAGATATTGCTCTACTCTCCTAGTCAGAGCTAATGAGCTTAATGAATTACCAGTTCTAAATTTAATACAAACATTTCAAAGAAAGAGATAAAACATTCTTCACAATTCAAAAGTTTGTCTGACCTATTTATGAAGAATATCACTTAACAATTTCATTAAGGGTGAGTAACAGCTGGTGACATGGCTGTGTCCTAAAGTGTTTTTCTCTCTTAATATTCTGCATCTTAAGCAATCGAGCTTTCATAAGACATACTTTAGTTAGTGGCAGTCCCTCCTTTGGGGAGAAAAAAAATGTCAGACCACATTTTCTGTATTTTGCAATCTCGTTTTCAGGAGTGTCATGTTCCTGTTTTATTAGCATGTAGGGTAAACAAGAATGATTTGCTGATGCTATTGAGAGAACTTCTAAGATTACAGTCTTTCTATTTAGATTTTGGATGGAGCTTAATATTAATGCAGGCAGAGACATGTATATAAATTCAAAATAAATTAATTCAATTTATCTTTTTCTTTATCTTTACTGTTAGACAACTCTGAAGGTTCTGTAGTGCCCGAGACATACAGCTAAACTATTCAGGTCTAGATCACAGGAACTCTTTCTTACCCAGATCCCCCTCATTCTAATTATTCCTTAACATACAACAGAGCGCATTGCCCAGCGATGACTTCTCAAATATATTCTTCACTCATCCAAATTAAATAACATGCACACCACCACTCCACAGTGCCTGCTTTGACATTGAGCTGCTCTCTCCAGGAGCCCCACGTGGCTGTTGGGGGCCCTGTGTGCAGCTCTGTGGAGTGTGGAGCACCGAGCAGAGCTCTCGGCCGCTCTTCGGTTCAGAGAGCAGAGCAGCAGCAAAAGAAATGCTCACGTTTGATACTTGCTATAAAGGAATTCATCCAGAGCCCTAAATATATCCACATAAGATTGATGAAATGAGTAGAAAGTCCTATTTTTTGTAGGCCTAGCAAATATTGGGGTAGTGTAATTAAAAGACACCATTCGAGATTTGCAGGAAATGTGAAACAATTAAGGAAAATAAAATTCCAGGTGTGGATGATACTATGTCCTTTAAGAAACCTCTTTGTGTATGCAAAGAAGAAATGTGGAAAACTGCATGAAGGCAAGGGAAAGAATAAACCTCTTGCTCAATTATTTAATTGATACTTTTGCTGAAAAGGTGTTTCTTTTTGGTATCCCACTAATGTGGGCATGCAATCTCATGCTAAGAAAGCCCTGAAGCTCCAAAGTCCTGAACCTAGTTACAGAAATACAACCAAAACTCACAACTATGTAAGCCAAGATCGAGCTCTTCTGGAAAAACCCCCCAAATATTCGGCTCGTAAATGGAATTAATGGAAACTTCAACAAAGTTCATACTGATTTCTACCAGCCTTTTGGTTTAGAAACAGAACTTTAAAGAAAATTAATCTAAACAACTTGAAAAAAAAATAAAACTGTAGCATCAGAAGGAATATATACTTTTAGACTGATTTCATAAAATTCCAGCAGGGCTGATAGAAATTTAGTCATAAATATATTTTGCAAATACCATTGAATGAGTTAGTTACATCACTTCCCTTAAGATAAATCCAGTTGAAAGTTAAAATGTTCCCAGCAGAACCTGGGTGACAGCAGCCAAGATGGTCGTGTTTCAATATACACAAAATTTTCAATGAAGTACCAAAATATTCAAAGAGAGATGTAAGCTCTGTTATTTTCATTCTTTCATTCAGCTTTTAATAAATAGACCATAAAGGAGAGGGGTTGATTTTTTTTTTTCCATAACATCATTTGATTACCCTAATTAACTCAAGTAAAACCTAAATAACATCTGTCACAAGTCCTCTACCTCACCTCCCAGGGTACGATGAAAGGCAGAGATTTACAGGAGAAGTTCGTGAGATCCCTTTTTGGGAAAGGCAGCTTATCAGCAGTTTTCTGATTTGATGAACATTCTTCAGTCAGCAACAATGTCACCTGCAGCAGTAAAAATCCACTCTGCGAGCGCTTGCAAGTCTGTGGGCAAGTCTGGTTTTGTTAAATTCAGCCTGAGCTGCCCCCCCCCTTCCCTTAGCTAAAGGGGATCCATCTCCTACCAGAGTTATTTCTGCATCTAAGCACTAATCCATCATCATCCTTCCCACAAAGGCAAAGCCTCCATTCCGTGTGCCTGGTACCCCAGTGTGAAGGGACAACCATCTGACAACTGCTGTTTTAGCAGGGAGGTAAAACACAGGAACCTGATGTTTCATTTAATTTCTCTCTGTGTTCCCATTTGTTCCTTAAATTCTCCCTCTTTTTCTGGGGATTCATCATGGCTAAGTCAGCACTACTCTCATCACACAGTGTGGCATTGATTTAAAAAGAAACTTGGAGGATCCATTTGATTTTTATTTCCCATTACAGGCATATTTCTAACCTAATTCATCTCGTCAATGAGAAGCAGCACACTTCTTTTTGATTTCAACCAAACCTAACAAAACCAACTAGCATTACTCAAAATGCTGCTCCAGTGCAAAGTACAGACAATTAATTGCTTCCTGAAATGTCATTCTGAATTCACTTGTATCCCTAAGTAATTAAGATAATTGTATGACCTTTCTAGGTGGCTTTCAAGATTGTCAAGTAAGTTATTCACCAGATTATTTATCCACAAACACCACCTACAACTAGCCTGGGAAAACCTCAGTTTTCTCAAACAAGCAGCACCTGGTCCAGCAGAGCTCTGCTTTGGATGGGAAACCTAAGCTGGCATCTACCTGCTGTTTTCTCCACCATTCACAGTATTGCTTTGCCAAGAAGGTTCTCATGGAGGGTTTGATAGATTTCTACCAAAACCCTTTCATGCTGTTCATGATTTGACCTTTCTTTTTAAGGCTCTAACTATTGTTTTGTTTCATCCTGCCGACACTGCAATCATGTATGTGGAGATTCCTTTATAAATAACCAGGAAAAGAGAGAAATTCCCTACTGTTTCAAGCCCTAGTAGTGCCTGATGCTCTGCTCTGGACCCGATCCAGCAAAGCACTCTCCAGTGGGCTTAAGTGTTTTTCTGGATCAGGGCCAGGACACTCCATTCTTTACAGGATCGAACGTACTGGTGGCAGCTTGAAAGTTTTGCAGTAAAAGTACAAAAGAATCACATAAACTTTTGTGGAAACCATTCCCTCAACAGAGAAGGAGGGGTGACACCTGATTTAGTGATGTCTGTGGTCATTTCGTTCCCAGTCACTCCCAAACTGCAATGACAGCTCATAATCGCTTAGATAAAGAAACTTAACAAAAACGTATTGTAGCATTTCTTAATGGCCACATCCCTTGAAAGATACCTATGCAATGGCAATTGCAAGGAGAATCCTGTAACATTTCACTCACTGCCATGCTCAAAGTGACTTGTTTTCAAGATCCAGTCTTGGGCAGTATGACAAGTCCATCGTTATCTACAGAAATTATTTGGAAACAGCTGAGCTATGATATGATGTCATGTCAGCTGTGAAAGGCTCTGAGAAAATCTCACAGGCCTCCCCACTCAGAGTTGCCCCTTTGTAATTTTCAAGGGCATTTAATGACATGAAAATTGGGAGAGCCTTCAAAGTGACAGAGGGCAGGGTTAGATTATAGGTCAGGAAGAAATCCTTCCCTCACCTGAGGGTGGTGAGGCCCTGGCACAGGTTACCCAGAGAAGCTGTGGCTGCATGATCCCTGGCAGTGTCCAAGGCCAGGACAGGGCCTGGAGCAGCCTGGGATAGTGGAAGGTGTCCCTGCCCATGGCAGGGGGTGGCAGAGAATGGCATATAAGTACCTTCCAAGCCACACACTATTCTATTCTATTCTATTCTATTCTATTCTATTCTATTCTATTCTATTCTATTCTGTTAATTTCATTTCAGCAAATAAGGAATTTTTGTCCATTATCAAGAAATAGAGGATGTCAAGAAACAGCATGAACTCTCTCATTCCTCCCCCACACTGCTGCAGGTACTCCCAGTGCATTTGAGCTGTGCCATCACTCAGCAGAAGACTCCTTTCAGCCCTGGGGAAAGCTCCATGTCCCAGTGGGCTCCCTGCCCACAGCCACTGGCACTCTTGTCTTGCTTTGGAGCCCTCCTAACACCATCCTTCTGAGGATTACATTAGAAGCACATGGTTTATATGTTTGCTTTTTCTGCCTTCCTTGTCTCAAAGAGGTTTCTTCAGGAAAAAAGGTAGTGAGACTAAAGGGAATATGACATTAGGTCTCTTTGCCTTTCTTTGTAAGGATTGCAGGAGTGCAGTTTCAGTCCTGCCCCCACCAGCCCAGATTTGCTCCTCACCCTCCATCCCCAGGCTGCTGAAAACTCATTGCCGCGCAGGTGACCGAACGCTTTGCTCAGGAATAGGAACTTGCATGGATGGAGCTTTTGTGCGCTGGCTACAAACCAGATAATCTCTCCATGCATCATTTAATAAGAAAACCACTTCACAGTCCTCACAGGCCTATGTTACATATGACACACTCTCAGCAGAATTTGCAGCCTGAAAACGGCGGGGGGAAGAGAAAAAGCATCGAGCAGGATTGTGTTGCCTTCGCCCTGCATGCCTCCCTTTGAGCACACTGCCCTCTACACTCAGCTCACATCTCCAGAGCCTCTGAAAATAATGATAATGGTTTTGCTTCCCTTGACCTCTTGCTCCCTTATAAATCAGAATCCTATAGACCTTTCCCACAGTGTGAGGGTCCTCCTTTGTATCTGAGCCTGTGAAGGTGGGTATTTTTTATCAAGGCAATATAACCACGTGGGCGTGCTGCTCCCTGGCTTCAGGACTTGCTGTAGCCTCTGCTGGGGGAGTATCTCCATTTATCTTCATTCATGAAAGAAGAGCAAAATAATTACTCAGATCCTAGTTTAAATTTCAGCCCAGTGTTAAGATGAGCTCATTCTCTGTGATCAGAGAATCATTAATCACAAGTTTGATTACAAAGCAGAGCCTGTTTGAAACTATGTTGCCTTCTTTCCCCAAATTATTGGAGGGGTGCTCTAAATTTGGGGCATCCTGTTTGGGATAATATTTTAAGTCCAAGAATTAGCCTTCACTGGTGCTTTTCTCCATTAATGGTTTGCTTTTTCCCAGAAGCAGATTTTTCCCTAGAGTGAGAGCTCTTTTGTTCCTCTCTAGTCACTCAAATGGCCTTTGAAATTTTTCCAATTGATCCTTGCTTTGAGGGAGTCCCAGCTGATGTAGTTGGCTTCATTTATAGCATTTTCAGGAGTAGGAGAAATGCCAAAAACCTATGTAGAAGAAGAGGCAGCTACAAAAGGTTCTTACCACCCATATGTGTTCAAGAAATCCTAGGCTGCTCTAAATTTGACTGTGGGTCACCCGGATTTGTGTACCTGGGGCTCCAACTATCACAAAGGAACCAACAGCTGTGCTGCCTCTAATCTGCAGGATTTCCAACTGGAAATCAAACTGGAACCCAGTCTCTAAGCCTCAATATGCTTTAATTGTATTACATACAATCCTCATCGATTTCAGGAAAG
Source organism: Toxostoma redivivum (assembly GCA_013397375.1). Classification (NCBI taxonomy): domain Eukaryota; kingdom Metazoa; phylum Chordata; class Aves; order Passeriformes; family Mimidae; genus Toxostoma; species Toxostoma redivivum. Next base: position 412,462 of record VXBI01005646.1, read on the forward strand.
AACTTTAAAAGTGGGACTTCTGATATATTTCTATTTGCCTTTTCTGTTACAGCCCATAATATGCAACAAAATGCAGCAATGTACACACTGTGACAGCATTCATCCAGTCATACATAAAGGTATATTATGAAATCTAATGTATTGATACGTTTCCTATTCTGATCTTTCTATTCATCACACAGTCATTACTTTTGGTTCATTGCGATATTTGAATATATTTATCTAAACTACTGCAAGTGATTGATAAAATTACAGATGAGTAGTGCAGCAATGGTGGAGGAAACATGGAGTAAAAACAGCAGGAATAAAAATGCAATAACAATCAGAGCTTCACTGTTCTTTGCCTCTGACATCTACATCTGCAAAACTGTTCTTTGATGTTACAGCTATAAAAGGTAAAAATCAAAGTTAATATAGACATAGAGTAATTATATATTATCTTTTCATGTCCCCTTTGGATCTTAGAAAAATAAAGACAATAAATATGAGAACTCAGTGTGACAGCAGACTGTGTCAGCAACTCTGACCTGAAATTGCACCCCAGAACTGTAGTCTCAGGGTAAAAGGAAAGAAAAAAAATCATTAAAACTTACTAAGTAAATGTATAAAAAAACATCTACAAGAATTGCCTTTACAAAATCACATCCAGCACATACACTACAATCAAAATGCTTTCAAATGCTCTCTCCTGAAAGGACTGTCTTACAGAAAAGCATAATTAACATTGATGTCACACTCCTGCAAGTCATCCGTTGCTGTTTGCCATATAAATACCCTTGTAGAAAATAATATTAATATTCCTAGACAAATGTTCAGTCCTCTCTAGTGGACCCCACATTAGCACATTGCTTTATCCTGCTTACCTAATTCCTTCTTTCGGATTTAAACAAGCTAAAAACTCACCTTATGCTACTGCAGAAGCAATTTTTATTTTTGAAGGTTAATCCAACTCAGCAGGATTTAGGGATGGCACTTTTGCTTGGTCGTAGGCATGTTGGCTCAGGCCAGACAGCTGTTTGGACATTCTCCACTGGGAATCTTGCCCTCAACACCCACAGTTGATGCACATACATGGTCTACTGGCTGCCTACTTCCATGCCCATCTGTTCAGATGGCATGGTGCCCACTCACAAGTTCGCTGGATCCTTGCCCTTAGTGTGTAGATGCCAGGCAATGATGGGCTTAGATGGGCAGCCTGCAAAATACTGAAAGTGATCATTTTTTTCCTGTAGGAAGTCCTTCCTCTGCAATAGCACTGAAGCATGGGCACCACATGCTACTCTACACTTAATAACACCTGTGGACATAGATGTGCCAGGAATGGAAAGGGAGGGGGAGAAATGTGCTCAGGGGGGAAACACAAAGTGGAACGATGCAAAAAATTTGCAAGGATTCCTGTGTAAGAATATACTCTCCATTGCACATGGCAGTGGAGGGACACCCAGGTTAACTGGGAGCAAAGTAGCTCAAGCATCAGAGCAGCACAGCCAGGGCCATGTTGGCCAGAGCATCACCTGGTTCACCCTGAACCCCACTTCTGATACTCAAGGTCCCTTAAAACTACCTTGGGTGCTGCACACCATTCAGTAGCCAAAGTGTATAAAAATCAAAACCAAATCATACCAAAACCAGTATGAACTAAACCCAGACCTGTCTAAACTTCAACACACATTCCATATACAGCATACAGCACAAAATATTCCACGGGAAGCCATGGCACCACTAAAGGTAGATAGGAAATCAGTCATTTTAACAAGTGTTCATTTTAACTTGTGTCATTGCCCTTTGAAACAATAACAGAGAAAACTCTACTTGGTAACAAGAGATTATTTCAAATAATTTTGTAGATAAGAAAAGTTTCACTTTTTTTTTCCCCAAGTCAAATAATCACCCTTATTGCAGCTATATTAGGACAGAGCAGTAATTTAAAATTAAAATATCATTTTCTTCCCTAGTTCAATTAACAGTAAATCAACATACAATAATAATTTTATTGCTTGAAGTAAGCTACTTCAAAAATTAATAGCTTGTTACGTATTCCAAAAAGATATATTTTATTTACATTGTTATTGAAATTATTTGAACTTTGTGCCTAAAAATCCCAAGATATTTCCACAGACCATCCATTCTTTAGTTGTTCTTCATACATTGTGTGGGAGTCAATAGAAAAGTCGCAGAGAGTCTGCTCTTTGACAGGACTTTTAGAAGAAGGAGGGAAGGGGAAATCAAGGAGAGCTCAAGTAGAGAGTGTTTCCAGTGTCGCCTCTCAGGAATCCTCCTTCCTACCAACACTCTGGTGAGCAAACTATCAGTCTTACTAACATGCATAGAAAATTAAGAAACTGAGTTGCAAATACACATGAAACATATCGATAAAATTATTCAAACAAGTGCTTTTTTCTCTTCTTTTCTTCCCCCTCCCCTCGCTGAGTGCACCCCAACAAGGCTCCAACAATCTCGGGCTCGTGTGAGCAGGCTGGAAAGAGAGATAAATCTACAAGGCTGGATCTGCAGTCTGGCTCGGGGCTCTCGTGGAGTCAGCAGAGTGCTGTGCTTGGAGGCACATTTAAGCTGTGTCTAACTTAGTGTTTACTCTGGGGTGACTGGATTTGAGCGCACTGTCCCAACCCCAGAGAATTGTTTGCTGTGCGGAGACATCAGTCTTGTCTTTGAGCATGCTCCACCGAGTCACTCATGTGTGGCTGCTTGATCTGTTTGGGTCTGGACATATTGTCAAATCCTTGTGTCCAAGTTTCATGGGAGCAGTGCCGAAAAAGTCCTGGCTCCAGAATGAAATTAGATTTATACAGAACATGAGCCAAAATAGTCGCTATGAACATCCGGTGACAAAAATCAAAGAATCGGAATAAAAAGTGGTTTGCTCTGACTCTCGAGCTTAGTTCAACTTCTTTAATCTGAAGGGAAAAGAAACCACTAAGACCACCTCATTTCTAGCTTTTAGGCTGTGGATTACAGGCAAAGCAGAGGTGAAACACTGGCTTTAACAATGGGAAGTCCTTTGTTTTCCTCAGTGCAGAAATTCTCACAAAGAACCTTTTTGTGTGATTGAAAGGAGTATCTTCTAACACAGGTCACGGCTGACAACCCCATAGCTAAATCTTATTAAAAACTGTTCAGAGACCAAAATTAGAGACTGTAATACAGAACCACTTGGATACCTGTCAGATTGATAATATCTAGATGACCATCTAACTTGCCACCTGCTCTCCCTTCCCTTTGCACTAATAACCTGAATAAGCTTGTGAATACTTTTCCCCCAGTCCTGTTGTCTCATATTAGTCTTTCATACCATCAAGACCTGAAATCTCTTTAAAAAGTCAGTTTTGCTTATTAGCATTGTTCAGAGGACCAAATTACAGATGCAGCACAAGAAAGAATGAAGCAAAGTTTTCAAACAGATTTTCCCAGGTGCCATTGTAAACATTAACATGAAAGAAAGAGTAATCAAGATAATAACTGATCTACTTCAAGTAGCTTTCTAAGCAAATGGGTAATTTTTGCAAAGGTCAATTAGTAGGACGACTTCTTCCTATTAGATTTGACACCATGATATTCAGCTAGGAAAAGAACGAAAATATTTGAAAGCCTAAATTTTCTCCCCCTTTCCTTGGAGATTTCTCAGTTTTATGTTTAATCACACCCTTGCAGCAAACCAGGTAGGACAGCAGTGATTGCGAGTGCTGCTACCCAGCTCAGGGATTCTCCTCTTACAATTTGCCTTCATTTCACACAAAATTAATATCCTAGCATTTTTACCACAACCTGCTGACACAGTAAAACTATGATGATGTAAAGGTTAGGGATTGGTTGGGGGTTTTTCAAATACCAAAGTTAGTTCTTCAAATTTAAATCAGACTTCAGGATTCTTGATGAGATTCTTTGTCATACACATTCCAAGGTGGGGAAAAAAAAAAAAAAAAAAAAGAAGTAAAAAAGGGAAAAGTTCAATCTATTTGTGTCTTGGCAAAATTAGAACTACAATTGCAAAATGCTATTCTTCATATTGCTTAAGTGCTATTTCATTATTTGCCCTTCAGAGACATAGAAACATTTCAAAAAGTCTACTCCACAAGTTGGGCCATGTCCTGAAGAGAACACTGGGGACAGGGAATACTCCTGATCCAAGCACACTGGACCTCCTGGAATTGCTCCTGTGGCATCACACTGACAGCACACCACATAATGCTAACACAGCAGATAAAGAAAGGAAGAAATGGAATTATCCTGTTTGAAACTTCTGAAGTGTCTAGACAGACTGAAAATTGCCCCTGATTTGATTTTCCTAATTGTGTTCTTATAGAAAAAAAACACCTATTTTTCAAAATGTTAAAAAAAAATAATCTCAGCAATACAGAGATCATCCACTGCCATCCAAGATGTAGGCAGCATAAAGGCATTACTTATTCCAGAGAAGTAATTTACTTTTATTAAAAAACCCCAAAATTATACATCTATACAATTAATTTAAAAATCCAAACAACCAACTAGCAACTCAAGAAAACAGATGAAACGAACATTGTTAGAATCAAAACCAGGACTTTAACTGCATATTTCAGTACATATAATCCTGTGTACATGCATATATACCATACTCTCAGCAAAGTCACAAATATACATCATGTAATGTAAGGAAAAAGGTTTTGATTTATCACTTTTGTGCTTGGTTTTTTCCTCTTTCACCCCCAGTTCAACAAAGGCTTTCAAAGAGCACCTGCCACTGGATCGCTTTGCTTCTCCACCCCATGACATGGATGAGGAATCAAGATGGCACCATTTATGAAAATGTTTATATAAATATTTTATCCAAACTATGCTGGCCTTAGCATATGCTGGATATATCTCTCTGATATCTCCCTGGAAGGGACACATTTCTTGTTTGAAGGTATGAAAACATGATGAATTTACCAATTCTCTTGGTAGTTTCCCACTAGTCTTTTGCAAAATGTTCTGTAATTCCCATTTTATTTTGGGGGCATTCCAACTTCCTGGCATTTCATCTTGTATACTCTTTTCCCACTACATTAAAGAACTCTTTGGAGCCCAATATTGCCCCATAATGTAGGAAAGAGGGAAATAATTTGCCTTTCAATTTCTGTCAAGAATTTAAACATGCTGAGGTCTGTAGGTCCTTCACTGTCAAGACAATTTTCCTAACCTCTTTTATTTTTTGTTTTTGCCTCTTCCTTGCATAATATTAATTATTTTAGAATCACTATTCTGACTTTCTACCCATCAGTGCTACTGACAGACATGAGGATTTGCCATCTCCCTGCTTCATTATCAAAAATGGTCAGATCAAACTTCTTGACCCCAAAACACCAACAAATGCTACATTTGACAGCAAAATCCCAGAACACAGTTCCTAATTCTGGGTGCAGCGTGGCCTGTTTCCCATATATACATACATTTGGATAAATTAAATGCACTTTCAGCCTTTAAGCCATTCGGATCACTCTCCACAAGTGCCTTCACCCAGACCTATTTGCCAGTCCATCAATCTTTGCTTTATTTTCAAATGTTGCTTGAACTGTTCTATTTACTTCTGTATCATGGATAAAAAGAGTGATTAGTGTCAAGCTTAATACCACTCCCTGGAGAGCAACTCTAAAATTTCACCCAGTTGATGATGATTCCCCAGGGACTACTTTCCCAAACGTGTAAATTAATCAGTTCTTAATCCATTTAATGTGTGCTTCACTGATACAGCATATAACTAATATTTAATCAGAATGTCACATACTATTAAGTCGAATGACTTAAAAACTTTCACTGCACTTCATAAGTATGGCTCCTTTTCCAATCAGACTTATATCCAAAAAAAAATCCATTTGGTTGTCTTTTTTTTTAAATTTGTTGTTTGTTCAGTTATTATGATGAACATCAATGATATTCCTATTTTTTTAAATTGAATTCTGAAACCCTTTTCCATTAATTGACCAAATGCTCTTATAGGATAATTTGACTATAAAATTTTCCAAGTCATGCCATTTTCCCTTTCTGAATACTGGCATAATGATTGCCCCTTTTTAAAAATTTTGTCATTTCCATGGCAACTAAATATTTACAGTTTAAATTAACAGGCATAGACCAACTCAGAAAACTCCATAAGGTCTAGTAAGACATTTATTTAGGTTTCTTAAAATTTTGCCAGATATTACTAATTTCTTATGAAATTAACATTCAACATACTTTTAGTCATTATTAGGATAGAAAGTTAATCAGTTTATCATAATCAAACCATGTATTTTTAGGGAAACACCAAAAAAACCACAAACACAAAACCCCACAGATATTTATTCATTACTCTGCTTTTTTCTGCATCACTTCTATAAGCCTTATCATCTTAGCAGTGAGCCTGTAACAGCACAGAATTAAGCTCTTAAAAATAGAGATAAAATAATTTTATTGAAATTATTCCTGTGAGTTCAGAACTTAAAGAATTTGGAAACCTTCAGGACATAGTGAATGCATCAGTTTTGTCCAGCACTGCAGGGCTTGCAGGATTCCCCTCTGGGTATAATACCTGGGGTGAAGTTGGTTGTAGAGAAGGTTTTGTACACATTTTATCATTTGGCTGCTTTTCACTGTGTAAAAGACCTCTTAGCCCATAACAAGTGCCATTACAAAAAACAGTCAATTTGCCAAAATAGCCTTTCTAGTTTGTCACTGCCTAGAGTCAGTGACTATAGATTTATAAACTGCTGAATGCACAGTACCCCTTAGAGATAGTTTTGTTCTATCTGGACTCTATAGCTTCCCTGTGCTAAAATAATGAAGATGATTTTGTTTATTTAAACATTAATTTATACATTTATACAATCACCTCTTTATCTGTGAGGAAAGTCACCAAATCAAAAATGAGATATTTTTCCTCATTTATACAGGTGCACAGACAATCAGGAAGGCAGAGGCAGGCTGGTGTACTGTGACACATTAATTTTTTTAAACACCTTGCAGGTTTAAGCATGTGTGTGCATTACAGTGGAGCATAAGGGGAGATAAATCCACCTAAATTATAATTCCTTCAGTCACTTATTACACATTGCCATAGAAACGAATTTGCAAACTATTTTCCATGTGTCTCTAAAAGTATCAAAATTCATCTTAAAATGTTCTACTGTCAGTATACAAAGGGCCATTGCCTTCCCAGCTCAAATATCCAAAATGCTGTCAACGGAGTCTGACCTAAATAAATCCTACTCCAGATTTGAAGATCATCAGATCCATTACACAAAGCCATTCAGGCACAGATAGAGTGGTGGTTGCAAATGTTCAGATAAATTAGCATAAAGGCACATGTATCTCTAATAGGTTAATAAGTACAACCAGTGGGAAGTGAAAATGGTTGTTTGTGTACAGACTACTGTGAGAGTTCATCATTTATGGGGGGAATGCACGCAGAAACCTGCGACAGTGATTTTCTTCCCCCCCTAAATGTAATTATTTTAATAATTACTGAAAGATTAGGAGGTAGCCAAACGGTGTAGGTGGAATTTTCTTGAAATTACTTGGATCTGCTTTGCAAGTGATATTTCTGCGAGCCTAACACCCCCTGTTTTGTAGGTCACACGGATATCCACAGACTGTGTGGATACTGAAGGCGCTTGTCCTTCAGCCTTCTGCCTCACCACATGATTGAGCATCCATATACCTTACAACCATACACCCTGTCGAGTGTTATTCTCTTACATATCACAATTTACCTCGCTTCCTCCACTCAAACATGCAACCAAGCTGAGCAACAAGCTGCTTCAGCTGCCATGTCATTTCAGTTTTTACACATCTTCTCTTTTTATGTGTGCTCTACATCTCCGTGATGTCTCATCTCCCCGTTCCACTGCCATAGGCTACGAGTCAGGAACAAAGCTCAGGCTCAATGTCAAACAGAGTGAAAATGGGAAAATATCATAGAAGAGAAAATTAATGGGCACAAACACAGCTCTGAAACTTCCATCCTTGTGGGCTTTGCAACTTTCCATCATTTCTTGGCAAAATATGAAGGAGAAGGGAGTAATAGTATCTCTACGGAAAATGCCTCAAAAAAGGTATTTAGCTACGGAAAATACAAGTCCAAAATTTCAAAGTGAAAGAGTGGTTCTTGCATATTAAAAAGCAAATAATTTTGCAAATGTGTCATCAGCCCCTTTAATTTGAAGAATTAATTTATTTCTACTCTCCAGGATTTTCCTGCTGTCCCTCTTTCCTTGCCTGACCACCATGGTTTGCCGAGGTTCATGTTTCCAAAAATGCCTCAGCAATAAACAGTCCCAAGTGTGACACACAGGAACAGACCCTGAGGCTGGAATCATGGCTCCTCTGCATGAACTGAGGTCTTTCTCTCACTTCAAACAGGGAGACTTCAAGGTGAAACACACGTCTCTCTTGTCAACAGGTTTGCTAGTTATGTCCTTAAAACAAAAATGTTGCCTTTCAACTTTTCTGGTGTTTTTGTTTTTTTTTTTCCCCGTAATAAAATTTTGGGTTACAGGGAAATTATGATGTTTGTAACCCACATCATAAAAAAATCAAAATTAACCACACAACCTCCAAAACCCAGTTCTTTAAAAATGGTTGATCCTACCCACATAGACGTGTCTGGCAAATTCCATGGTATGGAATCAAGGTCTTGGATATCATTAGACATTTGGCAACTGTGAAATCTAATTCATGGCCTAAAACTTTTCAAAAATAGAGATTGTATTTTTCTACAAAAAAACCCCGAAGTCCCAGGACACAATAAAGAAAAGGAAATACAGGATGCTTCAGTTTTATTCTTAAATGGTAGAATTATCTTGCTCTAGAAAATATACTATTAGTCAGAAACCTGTATATATCATGACCAAATGAGCTATATTTTAAAAAAATAGCACTCCTCTTTTTGTCAGTCACCAAAATCAAACAAGCCTAAATGGTAGTATGTCAAATATTAACATTTGTGTTTATTTGAATCCAGGTACTTGATTTATCAGCTAAATTATTTATTCAAGAGGTAACACCATACTTCATGTAACCCCATTTCGTATTGTGTGCAAACCTTACCTGAATGTATTATGTACAAGCTTAATAAACCTTTTCACTTTTCAATTTCAGTCCTTCATCTTTTCACTGTTTGAAACATAATTTATTTTTTGTACAATATGCTATAACTAGGCTTACTCCAAACTGTATACACACCTTTTAATATCTTTCAGATGAGCAAAGCAGAGTCAAAAAAACAAAATGCCTTTTTTTTTGGGGGGGGGTGAATTCATTCATGATGCATTTTCAGTCTGTTTATTAAGTAATCATATCTGGGTACAAGTGTCAACACAATTTACGTTTTGAATAATGTGAAGCAGATAACCTCAATTAACAAGTAATTAGAGTCATTTTCCTATTAAGCAGTTTCCCTAATTGTTTTTGAAACCTGGAACTAAAATTGTAATAAATATTAAGCGGCCAAAACATGTCCCTGCATTAGTTTAATCCAGGCTCTTCCAGTGGAGCCTGGGAAAAAAAGCAGCAGAAATAAGGGCTGACTCCTCATGAGATATTGAGAAGAGAGGGAAATATTTTGTAGCTGTGGACTCTTCAAGGTGCACTCTTCTCTTGTTTGTTTTTTTAATTGATATTATTCCCTTTCCTTTCCCTCTCTCTTTTCACCCCCATAATTTCATATATGAACTTTTAACATATGGAATATTTGATTTAATCATTACTGTGGATTGACTAGAGCTCATCAGGGAAAAGCCATCCCCCAGTGAACACAGAGGGTGTGATCTCAGCTGAACTACATTTTATAGTAATACAAATTAATTTGATCCCTTACGCTCTGTGGTGTCAGCACAGCATGCTTCTCTTTATGTAAAATAATAAATATCAACCTGTTTTTCAACACAAATAAAATAATTTGTGTGTTTGCTGCAGGTCATCAAAAAAAAAAAAATCCTTCACTTGAATATCAGTCGTTAAACAGATACCTGCCATATCTCAAGTACAATAAATGAGCTTAGCAAATATAAAAATTTCACATGTATTTCTCTGCTCAAACTGCATGGTGTCATGGAAAACACCTAGGCTGCACTCTGTCTACCACATCCAAAAATGGGGAAAAATAATTTTCTAGCTGAAAACAAGGAAAGATCCAGCAGCTGCTCCTCACCCTAAGCCAAAACAAACAAGTGAACTAAAAACTAACAAAAAAGCTATGCAAAAATCCCAGGAAGGAAAAAAAAAAAAAACACAAAAAAAAAAAAAAAAAAAAAAAAAAAAAAAAAAAAAAAAAGAGGAAAAGTGCAAGTGCAATAATATGGGGCTGCCTCAGTCCTTCATTCCTGGGCATGTACAAGACCAGGTTGGAAGGAGCTCTGAGCAACCTGATCTGGTGGAAGGTGTCCCAGGGGATGGAACTGGATGAACTTTACAGTCCCTTCAACCCAAATGATTCCCTGGTTTTATGATTCTATTCTCTTCACAAACTCCAGCCTAAGCCAGAGCCTCCTGTCTTGCAGTTACATTTATCACAATTTCAGCTGCTAGGGGATTCCCTTTTCACCTGGAGGCAAGGAAAGAGATGGAATTCTTATAGGCCATGAAGGAACCAAGGTACCTGAGCCTACTCAAAAAGGCTCTTGGTGCATTTCTAACAAGACTTCACTCTCCACCCCACAAACACTGGCTGTTGGCTTTATGTCTACATGAAATTTTGCCAGCCTTGGAAGAGTATGAGACTTCTATTTACTCCATTTTTTACAACATTTCAATAAAGCAGTAAATCAAAACCAGACCTCTCAAAATAAAAATTAAAAACCCTAAGACAGCCTGAGAAATTCCAGGAAAAACTGGCAGCTGCAGAAGGACATGATCTGTCCAGAAGGAATACAAACATTTAAATAACTTGCTGGAAATTAGACTTTGTGAAAAATACCATTGATTCCTTTCAAGTCATTTTATTAAAAGGTCTATTAATGCTTGGCTTGCACTTTGTGGCCATGAGAGATGTTGGAGCAAAGAGCTATCAAAGGTGGCTATCAAAGTTGGGTTTTTTCCATTTAACTTTCCCTAACTATTAAGCTGCTCGTTTTGTGGAGACAATCATTAGTGTCTTTAATGTGAAACAAAGCTTCTGGATAAGAGCTGCTAGCTGAAGATCAATATGAAAGATATCATTTCAGTTACAGCTTTAATAACTGTAACAATAGGGAGCCTGGCATTGCAGGCTTTATGCATTAATGTAATTTAGAATCTACCAGGTACAAATCTTATCAAACATTAGCAGTGGTTGCATTGGGATTTTCTAGGTAAGAAAACTGTGTGATAAACGGGAAGTATTTGAAAGGTAAACTTTCATGTAATCAGGCTCATCTGCCATAAAAACATGAAAGAATTTACATGAAGAAAGGGAAATAAGTAAACCAAGAAAAGATTCTGGGAAAAGGATGGAGATTTTAAGGAACTAGTGGTTCATGTGCTCAGAGTGCTCTAGGATGTCTCTTGTTTATACCAACACAAACATGACCCACAAAACTGAAGGATTTGGAATTTCAGCCAAAGTCAGCGCAACTAAAGATTTTCTGCAAACCACCATACATAGAAAAACAAGCCTACCTGGATGTGCAGTCAGCTAAACCCCAAAACTGATGAGGAGCTTTTTCCCTGGTGGTCAACAGAGCACCAGCACAAGAGACCAGGAGCACAACCCTTCCTCCAGCCACAGTTCACAGCTCCCCCCAGCAAATTTACCTTTCCCACCCCATTTCTCCCCACTCCAAATCTCTCTGTTCCCTATTTGCTCCATGCTTTTCACAATGGGCCCCATTGCCCCAACCTTTTCCAGATTTTTGAGATTTGCATGGTGTTCTGTAACATTTTATCTACAAGCATGTTATTTCTATTCCCAGCTCTCCAATTTCTTGATTAAAATAAAATTTAAAAAACAAAATGCAAAACTCTCCCCACCTCCAAAAGGGAAAAAAAAGCAAAAAAAAGCAACAAGGAGAGAAAACCAGGCCTGAAAATGTTAAACCACAAATTTTGGATCTTCCCTGCAAAGTTATTCTTAAAACCTGATGCAACCAATTGGCAGTTCTTTAAACAATTTGTTTAACATGTGTCCAAATGTCTTCAGGTTTTAGTGCTTACAGGTGGCTACTTTAGATTTACACTTTAATTTTGAGAAAGATCTAAACTGGGAACACTGTATTTTCAGTTTATCATATGCTGATAAAAAATGGAAAGCTCAAAGTTAAAGTAGCCAACTACTGGAAAGAGTTGGCACCTGGCATTTTAATTTTTAAACATTGGGGGGTTTCGTGTAACGAGGTTATAAAGTAAGAGTCTGACTTCAGGATCACAATCAAGAAGAATGAGCTCTTAAGGATGACAGAATCACTGATGGGAAGCTCAGTTGGTCCAAAATCCAGGTTTGGTCCAAATAAACAAACAAAAGTTTGGATGATTGTCTGGGTTTTCTACCTGCCTTGGGGCTAGAGATGTCATGAGAACAGATTCTCTCATCACAGCTGCAGCACTTGCAGTCCTGGCCACGGATGAAGTATCCAGGAGAACAATCTTTCTTACAGAGCTCTGGGGCAGGGGAGGGAAGTAAAGGAAAATAGGATGGGAATTTCACAGTCTTTCAAATTTGATTCCAAAACTGGGGAAAGATTCAGAGATTAGAAAGGAAAGCATATTTTTTTTACTCTACTTGGGTTTTGGCTGTAGTCTTCAATGCCACTTTTTACTGCAGCTGGCAGAGTATGTGGCAGCTCAGACAGTCAATAATCACAAAAAGCAAGGTGTAAGTGCTTCTAGAGTTTAGGCATATCCAGTAGTGTCCTAAAATAGCAAACATAACTTAGTTGCATAGGTCTATGACATGTAAGTGAAAAAAATTGACCTTTTTTTTTTTTTTTGTAATAGGCTGTATATTGAGAAATGAAGCTCCTTCTTCCTCTTAAGGTGTTGAGTTCTGGGCCCCTTGAAGGGGGAGGTTTCCATCCAGCTGTGCCATGGCTCTGTGTCTATGCAGGCACACCCTTAACTACAAAATCATGGATGATGAAGACCTATTTCCATTAAGGCTATGAATCTCACCAAACAGGAAATCAAACAGAAAATAAAATATTACCATGTTAACTTGACAGGATCAGATCCTGAAAAAAAAAATAAAGAAAGGTTGACTTTAAAGGAAATTTGATCTGATTTAGGGCAGGAGAATGCTGCTCTCAACTATTTGTCTAAGAATAGGCACATTGCCTAACAAGGACACTCTTGTCTGTTTTAAAACCCCTTCTCAGTGCATTAAACAACATTTATTAAGCGTGTGCATACACAGTGCAATAGCACATGTATTTAGGGCATGCACAAAATAATTTGATCCCCATTTAATCTCATTGGTACAGCAAATATTTCACTGCAGTAATAAAACAAACAAAAAAACCCTGGTTCTTTACCTCTCCTGTCATGTTGCATTGGGTCACTCGGTGCCACATGATGTGATATCATGTAGCTCAATGCAAGGAGACACATGTCCCTTCTCATTGGAAATTTAAAGAAATGGAGCTTACTTTTCCCCTGTGGGAAGCTATGCAGGTCAGGTGCCCAAGACTAGCTATGGGAAGTTTGATATAATCTCAGTTTCAGTACCTACATATTTCAAATCTGACGGCATTTTTGAAAGGAAATGTGTTAGATGCCACAATTCAGCTGTAACACAGTATTTAATAAAGATAGCGTAAAAGGAATATAATTCCACAGCTTATGTTCCCTGTCACGGTGTGCACTGACACAGATTTCCAGAGAGACTCCTTTAAACAACACTTTTTTAAGCATACTTTTTGAAATATACAGTATGGAACATAAAGGCCCTCAGAGAAACCTAACGCTGCTGAAAGCACAGGGGTATAGAATCAAGGGAAGAGAACTGATTAATGATGAAGCCAAAATAAGGCTTTTTTTGGATGAAAAATAGTGAAACAGTTAAGCACAGAGAATATAGATAAGGAAAATGTACAGGACCTGGGGCCAAGTTCTCCTCTCAGTTACACTAGCATAATTGTGGAATAATTCTGTTTTAATTGAGTTAATATGATGAGAATAGAATTATCTACATAAAGAGCATGATTGAAACATAGCAGTTGAACCAGCTTTGAGGGAGCTTCTTCAATGTGTGGAAAAGTAATATACGTTCTTCACAGTTCCTCTTTACAGGTAGAGAAACAGAAAAAAAAGACTAAAAAATCCCTTTGGCATGCAAAAGTCCAGGCTGGGACCAGGGAAACATGGCAAATTCCAGTCCAGCTCCTTCTCCTCTTGGTTGCATTAAAAAAATACAACTGAAGGCTCTTTTGGAAGCCAAGTGAAATTATGTATATAAAATTATCTCACTAACATCATGGCATGTTGCTATCTCATCCCTGAATCAAAAAGATACAGCTTTGGTGTGTTGGTCTGTCTAGCATCATAATAGCAACTTCAATGTCATTAACATATCTGTATATTTTCATGCTACTTCTTACAGGATAAAACAGCCAAAAAATTAGAAGCCTGAGCAGTAGAATCAGCAGAGATTTTATGAAGCAATTTTTTTCCTACTAGCACAAAACACAAAGATATAAGGTATGGACTCTGAAATAACGGTAATGCAAAAGCACTGGGATCACTGAAATTTGAATCAGATATTAAAGTAGAGAAAATAATATTATTTGGAGGGTTCTGGTTGATTCAAACCTTATGCCCAAGTTTTCTTAGTCTGCTGCATTGCCTTACCAGGACAGCTCAAAGGCTACACTCTGCAGTTTTGGAGCCAGCAAGTTTTGAGCTACAAACTCCTGATTCAACTCCATGATGTTCTTTGGGTTTGAACACGATTAAGATGAAGGAGAGGAACATTTAGAGCTCTTAGAGTTCACCTAATTTCACCATTTTCACACATTTCTGATAGAAAGAATGAAGAGGGTTGTCTCTTACTCCTTTTTCCTGCTGAGATCCTGTTGGTCCCACAGCCCCAGTCCCCAGTTACCAATGAGAAATGACAACCTCAGTCTGTGCCTGCACTCTGCTCTTAAACAAGACACCACATTTTATATGATGTGGACAAAAAATGGTACTAGAATGAATTTTCACTGCTCTTTTATAGATGATGATAAAATCAATAATTACTAATTAAGAAACTCCTATCTACACCTCATCTTTCCCTGTGTTCTGTGAAGAACTACCAACAATTCCTTAGAAGATATTTTTTGAGTGCTTCTCTATCTACTTTCCTATCAGTGTCTCAGTGTTAACAAATGAGAGTGGGAGCTCTGGCCAAATATTTTAAAGGGTGAGTTCAGGGTTCCTGGTCCTGCCCCGAGCAGTGACACCCCAAAGCCCCAGACCCTTGAGAAGAACCAGCGCTGCCATCTCACATCTCCATAGCTCCTGCCAGCATCAGACACTAAGAGGGTTGTTAAGAGATTAAAAGAAAATATGGAACAAAAGAAGTCAAGCATGAGTTTTAGATGGTAAATTAAATAATGTTTTCGTAACCAAGTTTTCATTTTTTCCCCCTCAAGACACACATTACAAAAGAGAGAAGTGTCTCATCTGAAAAGAAAAAAAACTCTTTAATTTTTTTGCCCTTTTTTAGATGTCCTATCAGCTTAAAAATATTTTATATGTATCTACACCAAGCTTTCCATGAAACTCAAAGGGATTCATAGACTTTGAGGAATGCATTGATCTTCTCATAAACCACCCAAATTCTAGAAAACTATTAATGATAAAGGAAATGTTAAATTTTTTTTCACTAGATGTTAGGAAAACAACGGGGGGGAAGTATTAATAAAGAGGAGGCAAAACTTTCCAATTGTGATTCGGTTAGGAGATATTTTAATATTGAACATCCCTTCAAATAACTCCATTTTCAAGCGGAGGATGACGGGAATGCCAAAGTTTTAGAGCCAACTGCTCTTCTAGCTAGCATCTCCCCAGTTTTTAAAGGGGAAAAAATAATAAGGGGAAGGAAAAGGAAGGGGGTAAGGATTTGTCAGGGGGTTGCGGTAGGTGGGATCAGCTGCTCCAGCTGCGATCCCTGGTGCTGCTCTGCCCCCTGGTGCTGCCGCGGCCGCAGAGCAGCCGCCCGCAGAGCATCCCCCGCTGTCACTTCTCACTTCTCCGCCAAGTTCAAGGTCAGTGCCTAGCTATTTTCAGCTCATCTCTTCTTGATCCATGCAGAGAGATGACAAGGTAACGTGATTTGGGGTCAGCTGTATTACAGGAACCGTTACATAAACGGAGAAAGTGGAAATCAATCCCGGCTGACAGTGTCTTCGGGATAATCAGCGCTCACTCCATGCCGCTGTCAGCTCTCCTGCATCAAACACCATGTTACTTCTGTCACATCTCCTTAACAAAACCAGAGTCTCACTTTTGGCAAAGTAAATAAATATTTCACTCGGGCTTGCATTTAATTCATTGTTTAGAGAACTTTAACACTTTGGACTTGCAAAGAGTCCCCATTTGGAAGAGAAAAGACAGCTTACCCTGTCAGGTCCATTACTGCCTGCAAAGGGCGCTGGCAAAGATACAGTCGACTCTTATGAAACACCCCATTCCTCATATTTTGTGCCTGATTTCTTTAAGCAGACGATTGTCCTCCAAATCTCCGTCACCCAGCCGACCTCGGCTCCCCAAAGTGCTCCACCTAACCCGCGGTCCCCCTGGCCCCAGCCGCATCACAGCTCTTCCCCCTAACGTTCTAGGACACCTTCCCTCAATTTGTCTGATTATTATTACTTCATCTGAACCATTTCCTCCCCTAAGCAGACATCTTCCCTAACGCAGAATTATGAACATATCATTTCACAAGATGTGCCGCGTTAGCCGCGTCTCGGTGACAGCACATGGTGTGGCGGTGTTGGGGGGAGAGCAGCCACTCCATCCCACCCACCTTGTGCTCCCATGGAACTGCCAAGACCGCCCAAGAACAATTTGCCATAATATTAGTTGTCAGTAAATTCAAAGAACGGAACTCCTAAAGCTATAAAATGGATTAGAAGCAATTTAAAAAAGAATTAACAAACTAGAGTAAGAGTATACTGTCAACAAACAAATGCTTCATCATAGCACTGTAATTTGGAATTTTAATTACCCCTCTGCTTCTGTAACAAAACAATGTCTGAACTGGCAGCCATTTGAATCTCTCACAGGTCATTGAGCATTCTAGTTAATTACTCTATGAATAGCCTGTTTTTCTCCCCTCTGGAAACACGTTTCTAATGGCAGTCAAGGTCTGACAAATGTGTCATCTACATAATTAGCTAGGAAGCAACACAAAACATTAAACATGCTTTGTGCCGACAACTATCAAAACATTTCATTTGTTGTCAATTATTCATTACTTTGTAGGTTCTGAAGGGGTTGTTATTATGAAAATAAGTCCAGATGCTAACAAGGTTAGAGTTTTTTATTCAAATTAGTAATCAGAGGACTAACTTTAAAAAATGTGTCTTGTGTACGTTTATGGCAGCGTTCAATCAGCACTAAATTATAAACGAATTTAGCTAAGTTCAAGTGAAAATAGCCATGGCAGAGCACATACACTAATTTGTGGAGTTGCAGCTCTCTTTGAAGTTTTAGGATCTAAGCTGAAGTAGCAAACTTTCAGAACCTTTGGCAAGACTAATTTGTGCTTGGTAAATAGAGTAAAGATTTTCACAGCGTGAGATAATGTAAGATTGAAAAAAAAAAAAAAAGGAAAAAAAATGGAGGTTTTTGAACCTTTTTTCCACCCTTCTGTCACACAGAGTAAAAGTCAAAATCAGCAATTCTGACTCATATAATATCTGTCTGAACTTCGGTTTGGCTTAACAAGGAAGCCAAACCAGTTACATTCACCATTCCCTTAATAGAGCTGAAATGAATTTATCCTTGCTTTCAAGAAGAAATAGGTGCTGGTTATTTCCTTTTCCTATGGTCTCATTATGATGCTGCCTGTCAAGCTATGCAGCTGAAATGCTACAGTGAAACTGTGGGGAGGAGAAATAAATGGAGAGTTGAACAATAAAATTAACTTCTTCCTTTTTCACTGGGATTATTTCAGCTGAAGTGCTATGATGCAAATATCCAATAAAAAATACCTTCTCACAAGCATATTTAAGAAAACAGAAATGAGAAAAAACATTATTCACAGAAGCCAAAGGCTTGTTTTGAGTCTGAAAACACACCTGGACACAAAATATTGGTCCTGTAAAAAGGTTGAGAGGCAAACCTGAGAAAAATCATTTACTGGAGGTAAGATGAACTCTAAAATAGGCTCATGCATTAATATTCTACTTTCAGCCTTTAAGTCTGAGGACTTTATGGTATGAGAACACACATGAGCACATAGGGGCACATCTGTGCAGGCTGAGGGACTCTGCCCCAGAGCCAGAGCAGCTTCTCAGGTAGGGAGCAAGGGACACAGGCACTGACATGGATGAAAAACTGGAGCCAAGGGCTGAAGGAGACAGTCTGTGAGCATGCCACTCAGCAGAGGACACATCTACATTTTCAAAGCACGAAACCAGTCTGAACACAGTAAGGGGACATATGACACACTTCATTTCTCATTTTCCTGCCCTGGAAAGGAGAATGACTAACGTTGCTAAACAGATTTGTTTTCTTTTGGCAATATTCATGTTCAAGAACTGAAACTGGACTGTGTTTGTGAACTCACTGCTTTCATACCTACCCTGAAATATTTGGAGCAAACAAGGTGTAAGCTTGCATTTATTAACAATTCCCACCCTTGTCATGGGAAGCTCATATATTTTTCTTTATCTGTTCCAGTGCTATTACATGATTTGTGTACACCTTGAAGGGAGAACAGCATTTTTATTTCATAGAGACAAACGTAGCTGCATCTGTAACAGACCAGCGTATAATGATAAAATTTGCAGAGAATAAAGCCTGGGCAGTCACTATTAAATCACAGTAAAGAGCATGTTTTTCAAAACAACATCAGGAGAAGGTTTTCTGCTTTTAGAAATATTTTGTCAAGATTTGATTTCTCCTCCAAGAAAAAAAGTAAACTGGGGGAAGAAAAAAAAAGAGCTATCCTCAAAAACTTTCCCTAAATAAACTACACTATAAAAGAAGCTCTGATGATCTCGCAGAGATTGAAATAATCCCTTTTTGAGCTAAAACTACCCATAGCAATGAAACAGAAAATACTCTAAAAGAGGGCTGGAGACTCTTGTAATTAACATTAAACAGATAACATATTTACGAGGAAGTCAAAATATTTTGGAAGCCGATAATCCTGTAAGCCTTAACGTGGTATAAAAACAACAAATAAATGCAAAGTGTTACTGTTACACATGCCTGCCTGATCAATGGTTTTCACATATTGATCTATAAATGGAGTTGACAGTCTGTGTTGGCTGCACATTTTCCAAGCAGCTCTATTTTTGTACAAAACCAATACAGGCAATTACCTTTGTTTGAGATGCCAAGTCTTATCAATTCAATGTGATTTAGTGTCATTTTAATTAAATATCAGGATCTACTTCAGGACAATCTATACAAACAAAGCCTCAAACTTGACTATAAGCTTGATTTGAAGTAAACATGTACAAGCCCTGCAATTTCAAAATATGGCTCAAAAACTCAGCTAAACAGAAGGTTTATATTTTTAGCAAATTTATTTCTGTCTTTTTGGCTAGCCATAACTTTGGCAAGTGTTCTATGATCACAGGAGTAAGAAACAAAAGAAGATTGCTTCCCATTTCTCTGATAATGTATTAGGGAGATAAATAAACCTACCAGTTTGTTTAACCTAATCAGAGAAAGCTCTAATACATTAACATTTTGGAATGTCTAAATAGGTTCTAATTCTTAATATAGGCACCAATAAAAAAAGACATTTCATTGTTTGAAGTTGTTCTGAATGAAGCAAAATGCACTTCCCTGGGGTTTAACAGATGAAAATAGCAAATATTCATTTACATTGCTAGTTCAGATGCTACCATTAAGCACAGAAAGAGCCCTCACTTGCCACAGTCTGTGTCCAGCTTCATGATTTGTGCTCTTCAGACTCTACATTAATATCAATTCCAACCTTTGCAGAAAGCTCAGGCATTTCCATTGACATAAATAACATAACCCCCCAATAACCTCTTGTGTGTTTAGTTCCTGTCTCCCAGATTTGCATCTGCAGCACTATAAAATGCACGCGTGCATATGGCCCTACTGATGTATGATGCACATCCTTCCCTGTCACACCACACAAAATAATCTGTTCACCTTCAAAAGTGTAGCCCCAGGTGTATTTACAAGCACCACAGCACATGCTTCAGAATACAGCAAATCCCTCAGAGAAAATTAGGCATTTTTCTCCTCCATAAATCACCACTCATCTTTCTACCTTTGTGCCTGGTTTACGCCCTTTACTGTCCAGAGTGAGCATTTCCTCTTTCCAAATAAGTTGTAGAAATCTGTGTTTCTATTGATTGTTCAAAACGTGCCAAAGGCTGATTGCCTTAATCCACTAAAGTCAGTAGGTTTTGCATAAGTTGAGTAAAAAGGATTTGACCTATTTATTAACAGAACAGAGTATTGCACACACCAAACATGGACAGTAAAAGGGAAGTATGGAATTCTTTATTCAGCTTCTTCTAGTTTTTCAAAAGAAAAATCTCTCCAATACTAGGACAAAAAAACTCAGTCAATGTAAAATAGAAAATAAACATAATCAATGGGTTCCTCATGGATTATATCCATCATCTAAACAGAGGCAGACCGTGAAAACAGAAAATTTCCAAGTAGAAAGATGAGGATAAATCCTTTTTCTCTTCAAGCACAAAATAATTAGGTTTGATTAATATTCTGGTAATATGCGTCTTTTAGCAAGGATCTGTGTGTGCCCTTAAATGCAAAAGTGAAGACTGTGTAGAAAAGTGCAATGGGAGAAGTGTCTTGATTTTTAAAACAATATTATTAAATTTATATATATATATATATACACTGATACCCATTTTTGTGTGTATCAGTTGGACCCTTCTTTTTCAAGACACTTGGAAGCATAGAAGATATTCCCCTGCATTATTTTCCCCCAAATCCTTCACAAGTCACATGCCCAGATATGTCAGCACACGGCTGATACACACAATTGGTATTTCACTGCTCCTTTAACTCGCTGCATTTAAAGCCCACAGTTGAAAGCATTTGGATCCTTTGGAATTTTGCTTTTACTTTGGGCGTTAGCAAACAACTTTAAGAGGCTTATTTAAGTAAATACGCCCAAACACTTTCAGCCTGTCAATATCTAGTCAGAAAATTCTGCATGGCAAAAAGAGATGAAAAGAATTGAAACAGAAAGGAAATTAGTAGCATGGCAAGCTTTCAATCTATTATGTCGGAGCCAAGTTTGCTTGGTAAAATGACATATACTCGGTAAAATTCTGCTTTTATGTAATTAGCTACTAAACAAATGCAACACAAAGCAACTTTCCAGCTCCCAGCCGATGAACATATATTGCACCTGGTGTGGTTGTTGGGATACAGCAGTGAATATTTATGTCTAATTTAACATTTTAGAGCCCTTGCTCTGTAACAGTCCAGCATACTATCCCCCAAACTAAAGTTATGTAACAAGGTAATATCAACAATGAGAAACTGCATGATAAAATCCTGCCCAAAAGTGAAAAATGCTAATTTTGTCTCATTTAGCAGCTGGATACAGAAATGCTCATTAGTTTTAAGAGGGTTAATCCTTTTAACTTTTGCATATTGATATGCCAATTATGCCTAATTGTACAAGAGGCATCAGTCAAGGTAATAGTGCATAAACACATGAAAGTTATTAAGTACATCCCAACATGTAATAAAGTAGGTGTTAATTGGTAGCTGAGTTCTGCAGGCTATTGAGGTGGATAATTCATTGAGAGATGGATCACTTGTAATTTCTCTACATAATTCCTTTTGCAGTCTCATGCTGTGATGTTTTCATGCTTGTCAAAAACAACTGCAGCCTAGTGCCTTTTGTTAAACACAGCCAATAAAATGTTAGGCACCATTAAATATACTTAACTTTTAAACTTCTTCAAAGGTACAGTTCTTCCTGGTATTACATTACAGTATTCTCAGCAAATTATTATAAGCAGTGTTCCAAGTTTTTGGTGGAGGAACACTGCAAGTCAGATAAAAGGGGGAAACATATGCAGTGTGTCTGAGGCAAAGAATATAATTTAAATAAGTGGCAAATGAGTTTCTTATCAGCTGCTAAGATCTAAACAGATTTTTCACTCTAGATTAACATATTTCTAAATAAGTCTAAATTTTGAAATTTAATTTTGAGTAAAAAGGAAAGGGAATACTGAAGATCTTGTGGCTTTCTTCTATTTAATAACTTTGTCAAAAAGCTGAATATTTCATAGGAATCCATTGCATCACCAGAAAAAAAATAATGGTTGGCATGGTTGTGAGAAGTGGCTGAGATCTGGGACTCTGTCCCCAGCTAAAAGAGTTTTCCCCTTCATTTGCATTCTCTGAGAATAAAATGGATCTGGAGTCCAAAAAGTGGCTAACATTGTATAAATAATTTTGTAACATCATATGGCCTCAGCTGCAAGTTGCCACCATTATGGAAGAAAATTAACCAGGGGAGACTCATACCAATCAGTTTGTTTAGTGGCTCACAAGGAGTACAGGGGCAGGGATGCAACTGGCAGTAGAGTTCATCACTAACTATTTAATTTAAAAAAAAATGCTAATGGATAAAAAAATGACTCAACTCCCTCGACTCTGTTAACTGTTAAAATAATAGCATAAGTTCAGTGTCTGATGTTTGTACAATTCATTCAGTCTTACACTAAGACTTATTTTTGTTACAGAGTTGTTCTTTATTTGGAGAGTTTGAAATTTGTTTGTTTTCTTCTGTCTGCTTTCAAAATTTGCCTTTTCAGAAACTGTGACATGTATCTGAAACTGGAGGTGCTATTCTCTACTTACTTAAGCCCTACTGTTACAACTGAGAGTTGAAATGATGAGATGTTATGATCATGGCCACCAAAGACAAATTCTGCATTTCAAGAAGGAAAATTCCAATTCTAGGCATTCCAATGCCTAGAGATACTCTTAAAAATGTATTAGTGACTTTAAATCCCTCTTTTCAAAGGATGATATTGGAACCAGTGTCTTAACAGGCATAAAATAATTCCGTAGATTTAAAAAAAATTGGAAGACTCAGAAAATATTAGGAGTGTTTTACTTACGGGCTCGGCGACTTTCACATTCTCAGAGAGAATCATGGATTTGCTTTGGCTCAGCCTGTCGTGGTGACTGTTGGAATTTTTGATCCTCATTTGAACAGCCCCCGTGCTATGGTGGGAAGGATTAGGCTTTTCAGAGGCTGTATCAGAAGTTGAAGACCTTTCCATGGTTGCTGGGTTGACCTGAAGAATGTAAAATAAGAGCATTAATCCAGGGACTCCTCATACAAAAACCTATCAATGCCAGGTCTGTGTCACTGCAGTCAGGAGAAGAAGCTGAGTTATCTTGCTGGCAAGATCTTGATCATCTTTGAACACCAGGATAACTATCAGCTGTGTCAGCCTGCAGTTTTATTATTGTCCTTATCACTCTCCCATCCAAACTGCCTTGGAAGAGTTAGTTTATGTAAAAGATTATCCTTATCTCAAAAGCCATTCTCCTCCATGGTGTAATCTCCCTGCAAGCCTCTGCCACATCCAGCTGGCAGCCACTCCACTTTGTCTTTGGCCCTGCTCACAGGACACATTTTAAATCTTGCAAAGGGAAAGGACACGCTGTGAAGCCAATTAACATATCTTACCTCCACAGTCCCACACGGGCGAGCTGCAAGTGCATCTCAGGGCCACGCTGCAACCCTGCTAGTGTCCTAGAGCTAAACCTGGAGCTGATAAAATAGCCCTTAATTTTCACAATTCTACCAGCAGGAAGGATGAGATTTTTGTCTCTCGGTCCATTTTTAAAATCTGAAATTGAGAAATGGCTGAGCTCTCAAGCCCTTGGATGGGAGGTGGTCCTAGAGTGATCACAATGCTGCCATTCAATCTCCCATTTTGGTGTTAGAACAACTTAACAAACTCCCTTTTAGCTATTCAAAGTCCCAAAACACCTTTTGTGGACAAAAGTTGCTTTCTATTTCCTGTAGAAAACACCAAGACAGTAATGTACAACACTTACTCCGTTTTCCTCCTCCCTTGCTCACCCTCGTACTACTAGATGTAACTCGTGGGTGCAGTAACTGAAAGTCACAAGAAAACTGGCTCTTTATCTTGCTGTGTAACCACATGAGAAAATATGTAAGGAAGAGATACTACACAGGCTGAAATAGCTGGTTTCCCAACTATGGAGCCAGGGAAATGGAAATCCATTTAAGTACAGTTGCAGTATAAACTGTTGAAAAATCAACATTTTCCAAATGGGTTGGAGAGCACGGCTATTTCCAGCAGCATCCTCACAACTTCTGAAGGCTCTGAAAGATTAGTTCCTTGATTTCAAGATGGCCCATTACAATGAAGACATCAGAGCACAGAACACATGGTCCTGGTGTGAAGGTGGGAGAGGGAGATGGAGAGGACCACACCCTGTGCAGGAGGATACAGCTCCCACAGCTTCAGCCTCTCTTGGCACTGATAAAACCACTCCTCACAGGAAATTGCCCTAAATGTAGAGGATGATAACAAGTCATGCAGTCAGAAT
Organism: Toxostoma redivivum; assembly: GCA_013397375.1. Taxonomy (NCBI): domain Eukaryota; kingdom Metazoa; phylum Chordata; class Aves; order Passeriformes; family Mimidae; genus Toxostoma; species Toxostoma redivivum. The sequence goes on from VXBI01005646.1 coordinate 437,170, forward strand.
GGCTGAGGGTGGAAGATACCTTGGTAGGTCATCTGGACCAACCTGCTCAAGGACCATGTAGAAATGGTTGCCCCAGACCATGTCCAGAAGGCTTTTCATAGAACCACAGACTATTCTGAGGATTGGAAAGGACCTTAAAAATCACATATTTCCAACCCCCCTAGTGTGGGCTGGGACCTTCAGGGAATTTATACTCGTTCATCACAGCACTCTTGACAAGAGAAAGAAGGAAGTGGTTTAATATTAGCCCATTACTCACTTAACATGGTGTGCCATGCTAGAAACACTGAATTTAATTGTACCAAAACCAAAGTTTGTGCCCATTGGCTGTTTCCTGCATTGACTCAGTTACTCAAGGATCCCCACAGAAGTTGAACCTCAGGTTACAGAAATCAGATTAAAGCTGTTTCATGTTCCTTAGAAGCATGCCTGTCTATGTCTGCTGCAGAGCTGGTGTACTGCACTTGAGAAAACTCTTTCCATGGATTTTTGGTGGGCAGCACTGTGTGTTCTCCCTCCCCAAGACACTTCTCACCACCCTTCAGAGCAGTCAGCACCCAAATCCATGTCACAGGGACACTTTGCCATTTTGGCAGTGAGGACTGCAGCAGCTCCAAGCAGGAAATTATTTTTTTCCTCCTCCTAAACTTGGAGAGTCAAATCATTTTGTATTTCATGTTGGTATCAAATCAAAATTACTTCTCAACAGATTTTCAGTAGGCTCCAGGCTGGAGAGCGGATCAGACTCGAGAGACGAGAGCAGCACTGGCTCTGTCACAGATCCAATGTTTGGCTGGAGCACATCACTCAGATTTTCTTCTGAAATCTCTTACCTATAAAACTCTGACACATCCCTTCTTGGGAGCATTATGAGTTTTAATTAGGTAGTCTCTGCCTGGTGTTGTCAGTACCTGACGTGCCATGAAAAAATTTCATAGTGTGACAAAGTCATGCCCTGGATCACAAGTAGGAATGCAGTCAGTAAATGCCAAGGCTGCAAAGAGTTCTGAAACTCTTTACTCTAGTCTCATTGAATCTTGGTTAATTTTCCTGAAAATTTGAACTAATTTGCATACATCAGAGTATTACAAGAAGGCTTTCCAAGATACTAAATTTACAGGAGCTACTATAAAAGAAAACAACAACAAAACCCCAAATGGAACATTTCCACCATCAGATTTGTCTTAGTGTAAAACACAGTGAGATCCTGCAGAATATGAAGGAGGTCTAGCATAATATAGAATAAAGGTGCAAAAGTTGTGCCCTTAGGATTTTCAGGTAGGAATCCTTTGCTGTCCAAGCTCCATGCAGACTCCTGACAGCGTAACCAGCCCTACATGCCAGTAGATGGCACCCTGAATATGAGCTCCACAAATGCAACAGCATGACATTTGCATTTCCAAGGAGCATTTGGTAATCCTCACACTCTGTCCTGCCTCTATTGTTTGTTTGTTTGCTAAGTTTTGTTCTTGCCTTTTTTTTTTTTTTTTTAATGACAGAGGTGAAGACCATCAGGAAACCGATAAAATATTGTCAGAAAGCATAAAAAGGATCCTATCTTCTGCATTTATGAGTTGGTGCTTCCAAATTGTTATTAGAAGCATCAGGGCCAAGTTTGGGCAGGTTTTGCAGGGAAATTTGTTTCACTTCCTTTGGAAGGTAGAGCTGCCAAGCCCCGTGCAACTGCTTGTGTGGCACTCCATGTCCATTATATAATTAGCTAATTTGCCTTTTGGCAAACAGTTAGCATCTGGATATAAATTTTAGTTTTGAAGCCTGCTATGGTTGATTTGCTAGAGAAAGGCATTAAAGCAAGACAGAATTTCCCCTCCTCTCCACCCTGTTGTTTATAGTGCTCCTGGAGTAAAAGGGGAGGACAAGTTTGAGACATTAAGCTAAGAGAAGGGAAACAAGGGAACACAGTCAAAATTCCTCTTGGAAATATCTGTTTTGGGACACTGTGTTACAGAAGGGGCAGGTTGGAAAAGGGTGAGGAATAGTCAGGGGCAAGAAAAATCCTTGACATGAGGGTGGATGGGTGATGCAGGAAGAGAAAACTGATTCATAGAGTGGGGAAAAGAGGTTACAGTAGGTATGAGAAAGGAGAAGTTTAATTTCTGGAGAGAGGGTGAATCACTTACTTATGGGGCAAGAAACACCACTGAGCTGAAGGAACAAAATTATTTTTTGGCTGTGGCAGCAAAACCCATTCAGTCCTACACAACCAGTCACTTTCAGAGATACTTCAGGAGGTCAAAAGCCTCCTTGGAAGGGAGAAGTGGTTCATCCTTTAATAAAATTTGCAGTCTCGCTGGATCAACTCTTGCAATGACTTTTCCCACAAATGAGTCCATGTGTTTGGAATGCTCCAGGAGGATGGAAATCTGCTCCAGCAAGTAGCATAGCAACCTTGTAGTGAAGCAGAGTTAAACCAGAGCTCGGGCCCCAGCTACAGGGGAGAGCTGGCTGATAAAAATTCAAGTGATATTTGACAGTTCCTAAAGAGCCTAAAACCCAGTTCTAAATGTACAGCTGACTTTCAAACACATGGTGTGGAAATAATGAGTGTTGTAGAGGTGAAAAGCAGAAAGGTTACTGAGGATGCAAATCCATAGGCATAGCAAAGCCATCCCACTTCTGAGAATCCAGCCCAGGTTTGGAGAATTGCACAGCAAATGGTGAAGATCAGATCTCCTCCTTCCCCACAAAGAATTGGGAATTGCCAAAAACTATTCACCAGAAGATTTTCCGTCATGTTTCATTTAAAAATAGAGCTTTCACAGAATCATGACGTTTGATAACAGTGAAAATATGTCAATTATTTTTGTTTGATGGGAAAGACTATCTTCTGCCCTTTTGAAAAGAGAAAGGAGATGACAAAGGCAACAAAACAAAAGGAAACCCTTCTGTTGCTATTCAGAGTTTCTATCAAAAAAGCAAAAATATACTTTTTAGCTTTTTGAAAAAATGAAGATAGTGAATTGCTCTTATCCCTACCATTCTTAAATCTTTTGTAGTTGACCTATGCTTTCTTCCTCAGTACAACAGTCTGAAGGTATTACCCTCCTACTGCATGTCATGGACCTAGAATGAATATCATATTGAATCTATCAGTATTTTAAGCCATTTTATATATGCTGCTTTGTTCAAAAAGTGACCCTATAATGAGTGGGTTGATTGGCATTAGCCAAGAACTTAATTTCCTGAGTTTTGGTCCAGTACTGGTAAAGTCAGTATAGAGACTTTCTATGAAGCAAAGAAATAATTCTTCAAAAAACGAGAAGTATTTCCAAATTTTGGCCTGAGCTATGCCTACTTTTCCTACAGCTACATACAGTAGCAGACAGAATGCAAATGATAATTCATCAGCATCTTGTACCAGAGAAGCTGTGGCTACCTTGTCCTGGAAGTGTCCAAGGCCAGGTTGGATGGGGACTGGAGCAACCTGGGATAGTGGAAGGTGTCCTGCCCATGGCAGAGGGTGGGAACAAGATGAGCTTTAAAGTCTCTTCCAACACACATCATTCTAGGTTTCTAAGATTAAACAGTTTTAACATGTACTTTTCTCCAAAAAAAGGGGGGAAAACCCAACCTAATTAATGCAACCTCTCAAATTTGTTATTCAGGATTGTGACTTTAAAATAATATATTTTTCAGTATTTCTAAATAAGCTTTTAATTTCTCCCACATTTTCTCCTTATGACTCGCACCACTGTCAAGTCAGAAGCACCATGAACGGAAGTTCTTAACGCAGCAGAGTGCAAACACTGCAAAACTGAAGTGCATCTTGTTGCATTGACTAATTTAAGTATTTTGCTCAAGAACACACAGTACTTGAAGAGCATCCACGAAACCTCATGCAGCAATATCACAGAAGGATAAAAATCAGCACTAGGTTCACCATCACACCAGACCTGTGAGCCTGCAAAACCATAAAAATGGAAGCGGAAGTTGCAGTTAACTGAAAAAAAACAAGAGAATGCCAGACACGTGGTGAGTTGGAGCACTCCTGTTAAGGAGAACATGTCACTGTGTCTGTGAAAGTGTTTATCACCAAAATCAACACACCTATATAAATATATCTGCTGTTAGGTTTTGTCCTTGGCCTGTGCTATACGGTTATCTCTGCTGAGGCACAGCTCGGGACAGCAAGTGCTTAAACACACACAATGATGGAAAATAAAGGTGCACAAATGAAAAAACTACATGTAAATAGAGAGAATAACCAGTAAATTGCTCCACAGTTTAGGTTTTTATTATTATTATTATTATTATTATTATTATTATTCCTATCTGCACTTTGCTGTGTCTATTTTATTTCGGCCATCCCCACCACTCTCCTCTCAGAGCTGAAACATCACATCCCATGCCCAGGGCAGGGACACAAACAGGAGAGGCTGCTGAGGGTTACAGTGTCCTGGGCTGGTGCCCAGGAGTGTCCTGAAGCCAGTTTATCTACTGGAAAACAGAGAAATCCATTGGACTGAAAATACAAACCAGTATATCCTTCCCATGCCTTTTAATTTTCAAAAAAAAATATCAGATACTTAGGAAGCAGCATTAATTTCAACCTTCACTCCTACCTTTAATCAAAGCAGGAGATCAGCAGTGACACAACACCACCACTGCCTGGTTCTTCGCCCCACTTTTGTCTGTTTATATCAGATAGACAATAAACCAGAATTTAGTGTTGGGTTCAGCCTGCTGTAAAATGTTAAATGTCCTAAACTCAGCAGCTCAGTTTCCCTTATCACCCGAAACTGCAATTTCATCTCTAAGTTGATGTACTCTTAAGTCCTACAAAAACTATGTTCCTCAGCATTAATTAACACACTCTCTTTTAATTTTTTAGCCTGTTGCAGACATATTAGACTTTTGGTGGTCTCTCAGAACAGGCAATACACAAAGCAAGGATCATGAGGTCCTCTAAAAGCTGGGTTTGTAGTTACTCTTTTCTAGTCCAGTATTTGTGGACTTTCTGCAAATAAAAGCAGAAATGGCCTGCTCCAATTTATAAGTACAGTTACCCATCTCTCTGCTGTGGTCAAAGAGAAGAGCAAATAATCTTTTATGCTTTGCTTGGATCCATATCTCACTGGACAGGATTTCTCTGTTACCACGTGTGGCATAAGCTGCCCCAACCATTATTCACAATTTTTTATGCTCTGAGATAATATAATTCAGTCTCTATGAAGGATGCACCTAAAGTCAAATTTCTCAACACAGCTTGATCTAAATCATAGAATCAGAGAATAATTGAGCTTGGAAAAGCTCAATATCAACCTCTAACATCATCCATTGAGAGGTCCATCACTAAACCATGTCCCTAAAACATCACATGTACATATTTTTGAACACTTCTGGGAACAGTGATCCCACCACTCTCCTAGGCAGCCTGTTCCAATGCTTGACCATCCTTTAAGTGAAGGAATTTTCCCTAAAATCCAAATAAACCTCCTCTGACACAACTTGAAGCCATTTCCTCTTGCCCTATCACTTAGCAGACCTTCTAGGTAGTAACTCAATACAAGAGTAAAGCATTAAACAAGTCTTTAAGCTGGAAAACTTATCTGTGAGATTTTAACCTGATCCTTGATATAATGACAATTTAAAACCTCTTTTATTTCTTCTTTTATCTATTTATTCCTTTATCTTTATTTTATTATTTTACCCTTTACTTACAGCAGGTCACAGACCCACATGAGCACAGTCTGCACCCCTACAATACCTTACAGACTTGTACAATTGGTGCTTCAGTGATTTCCTGTCCATTGACAGATGAGCTAAAACTACGAGTGGCTTTATTGATGTAAAAATTGACTGCAACCTTTTTCTATTTTTTCAACAAGTAATAGCACACTACAAAATTAAAAAACCAAACAAAAACAAACAGAAAAAAAAAACAAAAAAAAACAACAAAAGGATTTGAAAAAATAGCAAAATGCTTATATCAAGTCCCACTTTCTAGCAAGTGGCAGCAAAATATCTTATCCAAATATATTCAATGGAAATATTATTAATCTTTACAAATTTTTGCTTGATTTGTCCCCAGGATTGGATAAAGAGAAACATGAGAGAAAAGTTATGTGCATCTTCTGGACTGGCAATGGTTATCAATGAGGATTTAAAAGGGGCCTAAAGTCCTCCTTTGTGTTATTCTGCAATTTTATAGAAGATGAAAACCCCAAAGCCTGTTCCCTTCTGTGCACAGAAAAACCCTTAAAAAGCGCAGGACAGATGACAAAGGAAAACAGGGAAAATCTACTTGGTCTCTATAGGGCAGGGACCTGCTTCCTCTGGAAATGCTTGAAATTTCCAGTTGGAAATGTTCTGAGAATTAGAAACAGAGGAGAATGGGAGAGTTACTATTCCAAAGTTTTGTGTGCAATGACAAACTCTTCACATCCACATTTTATGACTGCAGATACAACAACACTAATCATGTAATGCTCCATGATCTGCTGTCTGTAGGTCTTCTCTACACAAATAAAACCTGCTTGGAAATATCACTGGAATATTATTGAAAACAACAAAACCACAAATAAAAGGGTAAGAGAAAGTGACTTCATATAGCCATGCCTCCTTTTTCATCACTTCATTTCCTAATTATGCTACATGGGAAGGTCTCAGAAAAGGTAGCAGTTGTTTCAAAAGTTCTTCTGTCCCAATATATCATATGGGATAGCATAATGGAGTCTATTTTCACCATTCCCATGTCAGTTCAATATCTCAGCTTCCAGTGGAACTTGAAGCTAAAAGTATCCTGTATCCTTTGTGTACAGTTTGGCCTGCATATGTTCTGGGAACAGTTGTCCATAGTAGAAATTCAGTTGAATATGTAAAAGAACATGCCTGGGGGAAAAAAAATTGCTACTTCTAGGTCTTCCTGCTGGCAGCACCTTTCATTTCTTTCTGGATTGCTTCTGATCCACGACACCTGCCTCTATTTTCTGTGCTGTGCAAGCTAGACTACAATCCTTCTGATGGAGAATATTGGTTATATAGAGGCAGTATTAAAAAACAATCTATATCATCTTTTACACAGCACTTCTAATGCTTCCTATGACCCTGAACAGCAGGACTAGAATAGTTTGGACATTAGAACAATAGCATTAAGTAATTTATAACCGCATAAAATTTAGTAAAAATTTACAATTCATGCATTGAATTGGTTTAACACTAAATATGACCTAATAAGTGCAAGAGGAGAATTCTTGGTTATTCCTGACCTGTCCTACTCATAAGGAGAAGAAAATTTCCCTCTGCATCCTTCCTTTTTTCTAAGGGTTTATTTACTGCAGATGAGTACAGAGTAGAGCCATAGCTTTCCAAACACCTCAAGACTGACCAGTCTAAACTCACTTCACACCTGCACCTGAGGCTTGTTTTATGGTAACTTTTTAGTTTAAAGCTGTATAATTCAGAATTAAAAGAAAAAATAAATTCAATGTTTTCTCTAGGAAGATCACATAAGAATCACAAATTTTCCCCGGTGCTTGAAAGAAATCTGTTCCTATAGCCTAAATGTTCAGAAAAGTGTTGTTACTTTTAATGTTGCCAGATCTGAAGTGATGAGATACTATGGGAAAGGTTATTCTTGCAGTATTTACAGATACAAGCAGAAGCAGAAGTGACAGAAATTTCAAAGTAAGGCTGCTTGAAATACTTCCAGCTCAATTTTGCAGAACTTCTCCTCACAGAGATTTGGATATTCATCCAAGCTTTCCATGCTTACCTGAACTAGACATGTGGTGATGGTAATTTTGGAACAGCCCAAACTCTCTGGAGAAGTAGAAGAGTTTGTACCACAAGACAAACTGATGTATTAGAAAAATATTTTTTAAACACCTGAAAGTTTGCTGCAAATAGCCAAAGAAACAAACTTCCTGTAAGTTCTGAATTTCAGAGCTTTTCCACCAGTAATTTTGGGCTGCATTGGACAGGGACAGGACTGTCACCAGGTGTGCTTGGGTAGGGTGTGACTGCCCATTTCTGCCCTCCCCACAGCTGCACTGGATGGAAACATTTCACATCCATCACCCAGTCAAACTACACACCAGTTTCATCTCTACCTCTAAATCAGTAGGGCACTACTGAACACGTGGAGCAGTTGGAATTCACGCCTCACTTTGCCCTCCAGTCCTCATTCCCTGCAGCAGCACCATCCCCTTCAGCAGAAAGAATGCCTTCTTGAGTTCTGTAAAGCCTTTGGTGAAGTAGCAACAGTGGTTTTAACCTCTTAGAGTACCTCAGAGCTCCTCAGCATATTAGTCTCAATGCACATTTGCTATGTCTTAATCCTTTTTGCAGCTCCATATCCCCATCATCCCACAGAAGACATCTGTCAAACTGAGATACTGAGATTATTGAATACCAAAGGCTTTAAATCTTCTCAGACTTTAAAAATAAGTTAAAGAATAAAGTGAATTTATTATAAACTTATTTCTCTTTTTATTTTAAAATTACAATAACTTTTTTTTTTCTTTTTTTATTCTGACCCTGCCTGCCTCAATAGCTCTACGAAGAGGAGGGTTGAGCTTTATCCAGACAGAGATGCCCTCCCTCCCACTCCCCCGGATGATGTTTGACTTCCCGTGCTGTGCACATGGAACAGTACCTCCCACCCTCCCTCCATCTCCCATCTTCTATATCTGCAGCAGTTTTTGTGCTGTGATCCTGCAGCTGTTCCCTTACTTCTTCTCACTGCTCCCACTTCCCATCTGAGGGAGGAAAAAATCCTCCAGACACTTTTAATCTGTTCCCACACTCCATCTCCACTTTCCTTTGCAGAGCTCCTGGTGCTGCACTTCCAAGAGATGCAGCAGAGATGGCATCTACAGTTTCAGAAGAAAACTTTTAAGCTGTAGCAGGAACCAGAAAGGGAAATTCTTTGTGGTTTGCTTTGAGCAAGCCCCTCTTCTGCATTTCATGGAGCCTCCTGTTTGCTTTCTTCACCAGCCACTGCTGCCACAGAGCACAAGGCAGGAGAGTCTGCCCCACCAGGCTGCTCCCCAGCACCACGTGGCAAAGAGAAGACAAAACCCCTTGTTCTGTGTGATAACATCTGATATCAATCACATCCTTCAGCTAAGATGTCTGCACAGGGGAAATACCAAGGGTGCTGCGCTGACAAAAATGTTAACTTCATAGACTCATACAATGGTTTGGGTTGCAGAGGACCTTAAAGATCATCTATTTCCAGCTCCTCTGACATGATTGATTTGATGGCACGAGTAGTTTGAGCATAGGCTCTGTAAATTATATTTAATTTTTTGCTGCAAATGCAATTCTTTAGCTAGGGACAGAAAACTTTATCTTGCTCAGGTGGTTCAGGGTGATTCCAGGAAACCTTGTACACGTTTTCTGCAGGCCAGGAGGCCACAGCCAGCTGTGTCCCACCACAGATGTGCTACACACAGCCAAAGTCAACATCAGTGACACCAGGAGCACAGCAGAGCCAGAGCAGCCTGTCTCACTCATAGTGAGACAGTCACAGCCACTCACCTGCCCCCAGCACTGTTCAGGGCAAAAATACTTAATGACTATTACATTTTCCACTGAGTATATGAGGTAGCATCCTCAAATCTCTTTTTGGATGAAATAGCTGCACCTAGCTAACTGAACCTCTGCAGCCCTATGCACCTGAGTTAAAATGTCATTAGACTGCATCAGCATTGTACCCTAAGTACCTGAATCTTGGTGCAGGGTACAAGTGATAAGAAATGTCTTCATTTAATGTCTTTCATTCTTTTATTCTATACAACTTTTGCTCCATATCTTAATAGATTCCCTCTTTTCAGCTACCCCCACTCTAAGAAAGGTTTTACAAAAAACCCAAACCTCAGAAGAAAATTAAGGCTAGAAAGGAAGTTTACAAATCCAAACTCTGTGCAGTAATTCTGAATGTCTCAGGTGTGACTGCATCCTACTCAAGCAGGAGTTAGTGCTGGACTGTCCAAAGGAAATTCAAGAGTGGGTTGAAGATACCACTTCGTCCTTTAGCTCTTGCTAAATCTTAGGGCACTTCTTGCCTTTTCCAGGGTTTAGGGTTAATGAAAGAGGAGGAACTGACATGCTTTCACTTGGGCTGTTTCTGCTTTCTTTGGCACTCCAAGAGCAGATGGATTAATGGTGGACGGATTAATGCTAAATGGGTTAATTCTAAATCTAAAACTCGTCACAAGAATTTGATTATTTGTTACTATACTTTGTTGGGTGATTTTTTTCCCTTATAAATTAAACAAGAATGCAATATATTGCTGCTAATAGAAAAGTTAATCTCTCTGGATCAAACCTCAGCACTGCTCAGCCCAACACACAAGTGGCAGCATGTGCCAGAGCTCTGAGAGATGGAAATTCTGAGGTGACCCCCTCCCAGGTGTAAAATATCGATTAATTCACAGTAAAACTATTTGCTAGAAATGCATTTTTGAGAGGGCCCAGGGAGGCTTCTGCTGGTGTCCATGGTGTGACCATCTGGCCACATCTGTGATGTGTGTGTGGGTTCGGCTCTAAGCCCCAGCTGCAGCAGAAACACCAGAAAGATGAGAGCTCCTGACACCCAGCAGGCTGGGGACAGAGCCACCAGCCTTGCAGGTGACAGAACTCTGAGACACAACTCCAGGCCTTCAACTGCTTTCACAAAACATCTCTGTCATTTCCTTCCTCACCCCAAAAGGAAGAGAATTTGTAACATCCTGAGTAGCAGATAAACAAGTTCAGGTGGCAAGGGCTGTGTCCTGCCCAAGAGCACTTTCGGTAACTGGTACCTGATTCAGCACCAAATACAGCCATGGTTTTGCTCAGGGTGTGGCAGAAGAAGAAATATAAAACAAAGAACAAGCACATATTTGACACATGTCTCTTCAGCTCTAAGCTATGTTCACTTCTGTTTTCCCTTCCTCCTCATCTCCCCCTCCCCTCTTATCAGGTTGCAGGCGTACTGAAAACGGATGGATGTTTTACAGAAGGAATCATAAATCCCTTTAAGTTCATTTGTTCAAGGACTGTGCCTGCTTAGTATATCAGGCATAAGGTTTGGAAGAAATGTGCATGAAGACCACAGTAGAAACCCACAATAACCAGCTTAACTGCAAGTTAATGGTTTAATATCTGCCAATCTTGAATGGCAGGAAGAGTTAGTTGGATCTTAAACAACCTACCACCAACCATAGCACCATCAAACTCAGTTAAGTTATTGAAGAAATGCTTCAGTAAATATCTGAGCATTCCCTGAGTTAATACAACTGGCACATACATACAGTAACTTAGCAGGTAATTTGGAGAGCACAAATATTTAAACCTCTGTTAGCTTTTCTACTTAATTCTCAGAACATTTCTTTCTCACAAGTAAGCTGAGTGAAAATATAAGCAAATTAAGAGGAAAAAGGTAAAAAAATTTAAGCATATATGAATTTTGGTTCTTAATTTCTGCAAACAGGTTTTATTTTACATGTGCCAGATGTCAACATTTCCAGATTACTTCAATATGAACAAATAATGCCCTGAAAATCTCCAGCATGGCCTGGCTGCTTCCACTGACAGTCCTTGCATGGGTTAGATTTGCCCCATTGTCAGTTTGTAACATCTAAACATCTGCGCTCAGAAAATTATTTCCTAACCTTCTTAATGAAAATCCAAGTGCTTTCCTTTTGCTCCTTTCTCAGCCAGCCTGGAAGTTTGCAACCCAGGGAGCTTCAAGTTGTGACAAAGATGATGCAAGACTCTGTGACAAGAAGTCTCACTCTTTAAGTAAAAAATAGCTCTGCATTGAGGAAGTCCCAGTGTAAATGAGGAGCTAGCAGTGCTTGTTTTGTAGTGAGTCTCCAAAACAACCTTTTTATAGTATTTCTCAAAGCAGGGAAGGCTGACAGAGGCATGCTGAGTGCATGAAGGCACGATCTTAACATCCAGCACAGCAAGGAAACAACCATCTCTGTCCGTCAGGGGCTGGCAAGAGAGTGAAATTCAGATTCTCTGAGACCACTGGTGCAACTCACCTTAAGAGAAGGTTTCAGAGCAGATAACATCAAACCTCCTCACCTAGCCCAGGTTCCCAGATGCTGAAGGCAGCAAGGCATTCAGCCTACCCTGACCCTCAGAGGTCATGACACCAGTTTGATGGTGACAAAAGCTGTGGGAAGCCACCACAGAATGGAAAAGGGACAGCTCTGTGCAGGTTGTGTAACCAGGCAGGAAAATCTGCTGCACTGCTCTGAATGGCACTTGAATTATCATGGAAAATCTGGGCTGAAATTGTATCCAATCTGCTTTCTTCAAGACTAATACTACCAAAGAATGAAATCAGGAAAACCATCTGCATATAACAGCATCCATCAGCACCACTTTCTGCCTTTGTAGCACCAAGAAACAGGAACTCTTAGGAGGCAAGTGGAATGTAGAGACTTTGGCTGGAGCTCAGGTGATGCCTTGTTTTGTTTTTAAAAGCGATCATCCCAAACAACACCAATAGAGGATTAGGAAAAGTTCTGTACAGCTGCCATGTTTCAGGTTAAAAGTTAGGAACACACTTAAGTACTGACAGACTTCTTCAACAACAAGAGATGGTTTTTAGCCACATTAAATGGTAAGCAACTCACACTGATTGATCTGACACAGCACAGAGGTATCTAACGAAAAAAAATCAAGAAAAATAAGCAAGTACCAGAGTTACACATAGTGAGCATCAACAAATCCATAAGACTCTACCTATAACCCACTCTCCTCTGTATGATTCTGTGAAACACACCATAATAGAGCAGTTACCATGGTTCAAAGTCTAAAGAAGAGAACCAAGCTGCACTGGAGAGCACAAAGGGAAATCCATCCAACTTCATGGGATGCTGCTTTTTAAACTATCCTGAAGCTCATTGCTGCAAAGAAGTAATAATTTCTAGGACCAGAAATAGACAGAGAAATCCAAACCAGATCTGTTGGAATTCTCCAGCAACCACGTTGGAGGCTGTAGAGTTCTGCCACGCAAACACCAGGAGAAAAATTCAAACATGCCTCTGTCACCATTTTAGTTTCTGTTTCCTGTTTCACTCCAGGTAGGGAGGATACCCCTGGTGACAGAGACTACCAAGAGCGCCATGCACTCAAGCTTGGCTGGAAGATGGAGCATCTCTTCCAAACAAGGATATCTTTGTGTCAAAGCAAAAAGAAGTTTCTACAACAAATGCTGTTGAAAAAAGCAATTTTTTTTTTTTGTTTTTTTAGCAATTCAATAATAGTGTATAGCAGGAGTTTTAAAATACAGAGTGCTTCTGCTGTTCACTCTATTTGGAAAAGAAAATGAACAAATGTACATCACAGATGTAATTGGATGGAGAGGTAAACTGAACAAGACATGCTGCTTTAAAATTAATTTGCTTTGGACACAAAGGGGTAAGTTGCAGAGAAAGGGAGAAAATAAAGACATAAAACTCTGAGAATTCAAACTACTTCACCAGATCTCACAGCTCTTTGCAAAATGCATTTTAAATTACTCTAAGACTGCAGCAGAAACATAAAAATCACGACAAACACAGCCCAGGAAGAGAACATGTTCTTTTTATACAATTTCCCTGTCTGTGCTGATTTGTGTATGCAGGCAGGACAGCTTTTTTTTTCTCCAAAAAGTACAGAAAATATGAAATGTGATCTTACAACATTACAACTAAAATCTGTCTCCAATTAGTATGCACAATTCCAAAATGAGCTCCGAGACACGTGTGATATCTTTCAACTCTGACCCATATTTCCAAAAGAAATCCAAGTTGCCTGTTACAAGAAGACAATCAGTTATAAACAGGAGCACAAGTCACAAAGTTTGCAGCAAGCTGCATGTTACTAGGATAAAAAATCTTCAGCATAAAACAAGCATTGCTAATTCTGGCTCTCCCTTGTATAGACCATAATCAAAGTGCTTTATTGTGTTATTTGAGCATCTTTCTAAATTACAATTTTTTTGCAAAGCTGTGCAGGCCAGGAAGTTTTTTGGCCACTGACAGCAATGCAAAGGTGTCTTTGCTGAAGGAAAACTTTGAGGTGGGGGCTCAGGATATACAATCGTTTTCTGGCCAGCTCTGAAGCAGAGGATGAATTAGTCTGGGTTTAACTAGCCCATGCAGGAAGCACAGCTGTGACATCTCCATTGAACAGCTCTAGGAGGATCACCATTGACTGCCCATGGAGAAACCCAGGATATTTTATGTGAAATGTCCTTTATGCCTCATGTTCTTTTCCTACCAGTGCAACTGAAGAATAATAAAGTGGTATCTAACTTCTTTGATATCCAGTAGGTCAAGAAATCCCTCTATCAACATCTTCAGACTCTAGAAATACCAAAACAACTAGACACCTACCCTCAGCACTGACTTTTACAGAATCCATGGCTGCTAATCACATCCCTCATGGTCACCAGCACAGGGGCCAATTAATCAGACTAAACTGCACTCAGGAAGGGCAAATGCTGGGAAAAGTGATCTAATCTCATTTCCCAGCCAGTGCCACAAACTTTTCTACATTTATGGGGAGAGCTGGTTAGTTCTAGCCGGGATATAAGAAGGGATTAGTGGTTTGGGGTATTAGACAAGGTCAGGTAAAGTTGCCTCTTGCATAGAATGCAACAGATTTGCTAAATTCCAACCACTAATTTTAAACTTCAATTCACATCTGTATCCTCTACACTTTTCTCATTGCTTTCAAATTCGCAAAGGCGTATAGAAATAAAGTAATTGTACCATTAAACCAACCTGCTTTGAATGCCTACAAAGTGCTCGTAGCTACCATCATTTTAAAAATTTTCAGCAAGAGGTTTCCCAAACTGCCCTGAGATGGATCAGAGGCTCCTTACCTGCAGCCTCAGGGATGTTGTCCTCTCATCTCAAGCCGCCATCAGCGAGCAACAGTTGTAACTATTTCAAAAGAACGGAAAAGATCGAGGTCACATGTCTAGAGACAGCATTTGAGTTAGTCCCACAGCTCGTATAGAGAGAAAGAAAGCAGGGAAAAAAGTAAAATAAAACCACTTCCTGCAAGAGCAGAAGTGAACCATCTCACCAATGAGCGACTTGCATCTAGAGGTTAGTGCAAAGTTCTTCTGGATTGGAGAAAAAACACAGATTTTAAAGTATGAAAGCAGCTTCTTTGTGAAAATTGCAGCAAACAGGGAAAGTTAGATTTACAGAAGGTAAAGATGAGGTTTGAAAGGAAATGCTGAAAGGAATTACAATTCTAAGCCTTAAGACAACTTCCCTTTTCTTACCTTCAATGAAACCCTTTGAGTACTGAAATAATTAGCTTGCTACAAATCTGCTTGGCTATTTTGAAAGATATTTTTAATAAGCAGGACACTCACTGTACTGTTATTTAGATTAATATAGTACCAAGTTCTGGACAATCAGAGAGTTTGCTACTACAAAAAAACACCTGTAGTGATTTGTTCTATTGCCTGGTAGATGTCAGACAGGCAAACACTTCTGTTTCTTTGATTTTCTGCTTTAGGACTTCTCCCCGAAGCAGCCCTTGGAGAAGCAGGGGCGCACACAGCTGATGCCCTGCGTCACTTCCCACAGCATCCCACACCACAATGGTCCCTCCCAGGCAGGGGGAACCCGGACAAACACCAGATTCAGGCACAGCTCTGGGCCTTTGGGGCTCTGCAAAAGCCCCTTCTTCATAAATGTCTTCATCAGCATCTGCCATGTGGCTTGTTTGGTTTTTTTTTTGGTTGTTTTTTTTTGTTTTGTTTTGTTTTTGATTGGTGTTTTTTGTTGTTGTTTCTTGGGGTTTTTTTTGGTTTTTTGTTTTTGATTTTGGTATTTTTTGTTTGTGTGGAGTTTTTTTGGTTTTGTTGTTTGTTTTTTTGTTTTGGTTTGGTTTGGGGTTTTTTGTTTGTGTTTTTTTTTTGGGTTTTTTTTGTTTTTTTTTTCTTTCAGCAAGGAACAACAATATCTTTCTGGTATTTCTAGGTCAACTAACAAGCTGGAGCAGCGGGGATTTCCGGGCAGGGCAGGGCTGTGGTAATGTGGGGACAATCACAATGCTGGCCAGGCTGAAGGGCTCTCTGGTAATGCTTTGGCAGGAAAAGGGGATCTTTTTTGGTTGTCTCCCACAAAAAGAAACACCAAACAGCTGCCATTTGACCTGAGAGAATCACAGCCGTCCTGATATTTAGGGTTTTGTCCTGATAGTGAGGTAAAATGGGCTCTGTTGGCAGGTGGAGCTCAAGAAGCTCTGCCCCATCTGTACAGAGGTCCAGCAACAAAATCATTGGATGCCCTAAAGAAGGATCCTACAGAGCAACCCATGGTTGAAATAGAGGGAAATAGAGATAATGGAGAGAGCAAAACCATCCTAATGGAGATAGGGAATGAGGGGGAGGCCTACAAGGGGATTGTGATGCATTTTACAAGGCTGCAAAGAAAAGATTGATTTGCAGGCAGGTCATTTCCTATTGCAGCAAAAAAAGAGATGAAAGAAAGTTCCTGTAGAGAGGAGCTTTAGTCCACTGTGCACTTACTGAAGCAGTGGGGAAGCAAGACCTTCAAGGACTCAAGAAACTCTCAAAGTCCAGCAATAAAACAGGGGTACAGAGCCCTGCTGAAGGAATGGCAGAGCACTTAGGCTACAGAGTGACCCTTTTATTATTATCAATTTTTTAGTAACTTCTACAAGATCCATTTTGTGGCCAAACATCCAATTATGCCAAAGGCCACACAAAGCCAGAACCAAGACTCTCCTTGTTTCCAAATGCTTTCCATGTGTGCAGAGACAGCACACAGGGACAAGCAGGAGAGGGAGCTGAACAGCACAGCAGCTGCTCTTCACTGCTCTAAACTATCATTTCTTTGAAGGCCCTGCATTTCAGGGATGTATTTTAAAGTTGGACTTTTGAAATAAAAAAGTGAATGATGTCAATGAATTGTGATGAGGGTTATCTCCCATGTTTGAGAAGGTAATAGAGCAATACAGCAATTTTCTGTGAACTAACTATTTCTAATGTTTCAGGACCTGCAGCAGCACTAATTAACTGCCAACTCTTTCAAAAGCAGTGCATATGCCAGCAAGTTTTGTCATATGAAATAAATTTTAATTGAAAAATCTATTGTAGCTGTGTGGATCTCCAGATTTTCCTCAAATAAAATCATTGGAAGCATTTTTCCAGTCACAAAATATTTGTGAGCAGTGTGGACCACAAAGCCTAATCACTAAAATATTATAAGCCATCATCAAACCCATAAAATACTGCAGCAGAAGTTGCCTATGTTACCTGGTCCAAACCCTAGATGACTGGGGACATGACATTTTTCATGAAAACATCTTTCACTGCACACCTAACATTTCACTCGAGTTGCAGACTGCATCTGAGCTCCTTCACATCCATTTGACAGTATGTCAGCAGTGACAAAATTCTATAAAAGGATGGCAGCTTTGCATACAGCTCAAACTTATGCAGCACAAGCTTCCTGTGCGATCTCTGAAAGGCTGAAAATACTTTAGATGTGCAAAAAAAAAAAAAAAAAAAGTCAGTTTAACAAAATCTGAACGCTCCTTTAATCTAAGTAAAACTAAGCAGGAAACAGAAGCTGCACAGACACTACCTGGAGCAGATTGCTGTGCAATAGGTTGGCCCTTGTGTTTGCTGTGCAAGTTAAAGATGGAGCATCATTTCTGAGGTGCTGATTTCTTATCCCTCTTTCAGTGGCTGATGGCGTCATTGCCTATGAGATGTGTCACCAAGCTGGTGAACATCCAGATTGCCTCATCTCATACCTCAGAGAGTTACAGCTAAAAAAGCAGTTTTAAAAAATCACTGTTGACTGAAGGTGCTGAATGCCCAGCAAATGTTTTCAACTGTTATAATAAATTCAAGAGGTATCATATGCTTCCTCAGGTGCATAAACAGCTATTCTGAAAGTTATTCTGGATCAGCAGTCTCCTGAGGGGGAAAGAAAACTTGACACTTTTTGCTGTTTTTGCCTAGTTCAGCCTTTACTCCCTGTTGTGATGACTGGCAGGCAGCCTGGTGTCTGGCTTGTAAAGCAGACACCCAGTAGCAAAACTAATTCAGTGGCTAAATCAAGCTGTAACAGACAATACAAACCTGACAGCACACAGGCACAGGCCTGGAAGGACAATTGTGTATCCAATGCCTTGGTGCAGAAGAAAGTATTTTTTTAATAACAAGAATGGCTAAAGCACCAAAAACTTTGCAATTCACTGGGAAAAACCCTAGGAAACCAGAAGACTATGTGATGATCATGAAATCATGGAATGGTTTGGTTTGGAAGGCCCTAAAAGATCATTGAGTTCCAACCTCTTGTCATGGGCAGGGGCACCTTCCATTAAACCAGATTGCTCCAAGCCCCATCCAGTTTGGCCTTGGACAGTGAAAAAATAATGATTTACTTCCCACATTGTACATCAGAGAAAAGGCACTTTTCATAATTTCAAAAGGAGAAAAACCTTTTTTTCTTTTTTTTTTTTCTGCATGGCCAGAAATTCATATTCTTGCTCATAGCAATCATTTGCTCAGAATGCTGATGTCCATTCACCAGCTTCTTTTTTTTTCTTTTTTTTTTTCCTACAAGGGCTTTGAATATTTAATCCCAGCAAAAATGCTTCTGGAAGCACATTCTGATGTGTCAAGAAGGTCGTGCTTGTGGCCATGTAACAGCTCTAACAGCTCACAACAGCTCTAATATCACCTGCTTGGGCTATAAATGCTCATTATGCAGGAGCCTGAATGTAAATGTCAATGTAAATATACAGTAATGGCTAAATTCACACAACCCTCTCAACCACAACGTGCATTATAAACATTCTGGTACCATCTTCCAAAACCTTTTATTCTGAGCTGGTTTTTCCCCCAAGCAATCCATTTTACTTACCACACTCTTCAAAGTGCAAGAGACGTTTTAACAAAATGGTCACAGGTGGTAGGAAATAGATCTTTAGAGATTCTCCAGCACTTTAATGTTGGCTCTATGGAAGGAACATATGTGCTGTGACTTGAGGTCTAAAACCCAGAACATTCACATTTTAGGAGAAAAATGATCTTGCATTAAATCACTTAATAGCTGAGCCACTGAAGTTTTGACAACAGACATATTGTAGAAAGCAACAGAGAAGTTCAGGATAGTGAACATTTACCTCCTGATAAACTTCATTTTGCCTTAAAATGAGGTTTGGATTTAGGAATATTCATAGCTAAGAAAATAACATATATTTTTTGGCTTAGCCTCATTATTTTTCAAGCTTAGTTACTGCTATATTTCATTGTTAAAGAAAAAAGAAATAAGACACTAAAGTTAACAAAAACTACTGGACAAGAAAGTTCTATAAAAATCCAAACTAGTCTTTTTCTCTCTCTTTCCCAGGTGTTTTTAGAGATCTTGTCATTTATTTTAAAAGCCAGCCTTGCCTAGGGCTATATTTAATAACTTAGAAAAGCCACTCCAATCCATTGTATAGCCATACTGTACTAAAAAAAGAGACAAAACCCCAGCATATGTTGATGCATTATGTAAAGACTTTCCTTGACAGGATTTAGTTACATGCAAGCTTGAAATGCAGTGTAAATGTATTTTCTGGAGTGCTAAAAGTATTACAATACTAAACTGCCAAAAAGGTGGTTTTACATCACACAATAAGGAACCTTAAAAGAAAAGAGTTGTGCTCTCTGGGAGACAATATCTTGATCTATGAGCCCATGATCAAGTCAGAGCTACAAAAACAGTCAATGTTTTCAGGGTGAAGGAAGAGCCCAGAAGGAATATGTCACTCCCCAGCACAAAAATGATTCTCAGCCACTGTTGTTTCTACCTCTGTTAAAAAAGTTTCAATTACTGGTGAATAGTTTCTAGTGGAGAAAGTCCCAAATCCTGTAAAATCCCATGCTGAGGATGAACAGAGAAGAAACATGTTCTGAGATATTTTTTTCTTTCTGCTTCTGCCTTTGAGGAAAAACAGTCTCATTTCTACAGCACCAAAGTCCCCATCCACAATAAATAAACAAATAAATAAACATAAGGAAGCAGTCAAACAAACTATTAACAAAAACAATGTGTCCCCATCAAATCTAGTGGAAATAAGAATTGCTGAAGCCTTTTCTTGTCTCTTCCTAATAGAGGCTTTATCTGAGTGGCAGCTCTGCTCTCACCCTGCTCCCTCCCATGCTGCCATCCCAGAGAGCATCAGAACTGTCCAGGCACTGGTGCCAGAAAAAAAGTAGTCAACAAATGCAAAGGAGAGTCAGTTGCAGGATGTCAAACCCCTCTGCAGACAGATGAATGTCCTCTCCTGTGCCCAGAAGATTAAGGGGAGACTGTGCTGCTTGGAATGGACTGGGAAACATCAAATAAATCAGTTTATCAAAGACGAAGCAGTTAGTTGAATTAATTAATTCGGTATGTCAGTTCCAATCCCTCCCTGTGATTTTATTTGCTCATGTAATACACAGATACTTCTAGTTTGTGTGCATGGCTCTCCCCTCTTGCCCTTTTCCCCATCTCCCTCCTCCTGGCAGGCAATTTCTGTATTCTCATAGGATCTGAGAGATGGCAGGAAATCAGGTTATTGGTGAATGGAGGTATCCAGATCTGAGGAAGGAAAAAAGAAAAAAAAAAAAAAGGAAAAAAAAAAAAAAAGAAGAAGGGCATCTTCAGTGCAACTCATAGCCACTAGGCTGAGTATCAGATATGTTTGACTGTTTGCATTTCTTGGAAGGCTTAGTCACAGCAGTCACGTACAAAATAAGAATGTCCTTACTCAGAGCATTTCAACATGTCCACAGAAACACAAAGAATTTCAGCTTGCTCCAAGCAGACAAAAATAGAAAACTGATAGCCCTCATTCTATAGCTCTTGAGCTTGTTCCAGTTTTTCAGTTCCTTTTAATTCTATAGTCTGTGGTCTCTGAAGTCAGAGACTTCCTATTCCCTTGTTTCTCAAGGCCATGCTGTCCTCTTTGCTCTGGTCCATGCCTGCAATATTGCTTTTTTGGCCCCCTTTTTATTTTATTCATTTGTCATGGCTAATAGAGACTCCCCTAAAGCAGGTACACAGCACTGCCAAACCCTAATGCTGCAGTTACCTCTGTAGGTTTTCATGGAAGAATCACCTTCAGGATGCAGCAGAAGGAGCCTGGAGCCATGTTTTATATCTCCACTCCTGCATGGTGTGTGTGTGTGGGGTGTTTAGAAAAATTATTGCAATGCTAATTTCTTCCCAGCCAGAATTGGACCTTCTCACAAGAAATGTTCATCCAGATCCATTATTTCCATAAGTCCAGGCAATTCCTGGGACAGAACAAAGTGTATCATCAGCAGTTCCAAAGGAAAGTGGTATTTAGAGCTAGGTAATAATTTTGGGAGTATTTAGGACATAGAAAAGGGTGAGAGAAGGAGTCTCTGCTGCAGCCTCTTGGTTTTTATAAATGTTAAATTACTTACAAACCCTTCAGTCCACCTCCCCACCTGTGTTATCAATTCACCTTTATTTCAAGCTCCAGTTACTGCGACCCTCCTAATTCTTCTGAGGAAAAGAAAAACATTAAACATTAGGCCTGTTGGGAAAAATACTCTTCATGAGGCTTTTTAATCCTGGTTTATTCCCCCCTTGTAACAGGGTCTGTGAAACCAACTTGCACTCATTACTCATTTCTTCACAGAGCCAAGAGTTCCTTTTGATAACCTTTAACAGCGACAGTCGATGGAGGCACCAGCCCCTCTCCCCTTGTGCATAAGCTTGCAAATCTAAAATAGGGCCTTAATGAAAAGAAATTTAAATATTATAACTCTACAGTATATGTCATTATGATATATTGAATGCAAAGCAGCTGTTCCTGACAGATTTGGCATATAACAGGGCTAAAGTAATTTTACACAAATCATTATGTTCATTATATTAAATTAATAGATTAAAATTAGTCAGCGATGTTTTGTAAGACCATCTTACCCACAGAGTCCCTTATCCTTAAATTCTAAGAGTTTTTTTTTTGTTTCTCCTCAATATTCTCTGCAGAGAGGACATAAATGCCCTGATCACTTGGAGCATAAGCCCCTAAATTCACGGCTGTTGAGCCTTTTCCAATATAGGCATCTGAAGAAAAGGTACTTAAGGGAAATAGAAAATGACATCATTTTTTTTCCTGATCTTTTGAAGAATTATTTCCACTCCCCCCCACCGCATCCTACAGGAACAGATTCTGGACTAATTTTTCCTACCAAAGGCTTTAAAGTCTAAAATTCATCAAACATCTTGTCCTCAGAGACAATGTCATCCAAGTTCAAAGGATCTATAGCCCAGCAAAGCTGATGTCTTATTTCAGAGCTAACGCCTTTGTTTTCATGGAATGTTTGATTTTGTCAAATTAAACCACTTCTCACACTTCCCATAAATGTGAAAAAAAAATTAAAGACAGAACTAAACCTCTTGATTCTCTGGAGAGGAGCACACATATACATACACATAAATGTACATGTATATAATATACATTAATTTGATATGTTTTTCTAATATTTTTTCAGGGTGGACTTATTATATATATCATCAGGTTTTTCATATGCTTTTGAAGAGACTTTGAATCGAAAATAGTAGCCTTCCAAGACATTTGTTTTAATGATCATCATTATAATTTAGAGAATGCTTTTCATAACTAAATATAAAAAGAATTTTTTTCAAGTCAAGTCTGGGTCTGATTACTGATGGAGCAATTTCAAGATCTTTTGTTGAGAAGCATTTCAATATTCATTCAGAAAAATGTCAGGAGATCAGACTTCAACATAGAACTTTGGTGATTCATACTTCTGTTATTTTATCACTTCAGCTTTAATATCTAGTTAAAGAGAGAAAGTTTGAATAAAATAAGAATACTAATGAAAATCAAGCAGTCATATGCTACATCGTCTTCCACAGAATTTAAGATATTCCAAAAATTGACACATAGCTTTATTCTTCATCCATATCTGATGCAGAGCAATACAGAAACTTTCATTTAGTAGTTACATTTGAAAAGTTGAGAGTAACTTCTTTTCAAAATTCAGTGTACTTGTCACTGCTGTATTAATGCAGAAGAAATTTATCTTTCTTAATCCAAGTTATTTATTTCAAAATCAAATGAAACTTAAAGGTTATAATGAGGTTTATAAATTCATTAAATTAATCTGGCACTGTACTATATTGAAACTAGAAGTCAAACAAAAATCAGGGAAATAGTTTAGTGGTGGACTTGGCAGCATCAGTTCTAAGGTTGGACTCAGTGACCTCGAAGTTTTTTCCAGCATCAGTGATTCCATGATTCTATAATAAGTGGGATTTTCACATCAGTTTAAAAACTAAGAAAAAAACCCCACACTTTAAGGGTCAATTAAGAGAACTCAGAAGCAGGTGAATATGTTCTTTCACTCACAATTCCTCTAAATGAGACCTTCACCTTTTTTCTCTTTAAGTATAGAAAAGCAGTATAGAAAAGTCCAGAAGCATCCTTAAAAAGATCCACAGATTCACAGGCAGTCCAGTTGTGAGGTGTTTTCCACATAAGATGGGAAGAATTGGCAGCATTTGTTCCCTCGTGGACACAATGGTTTAAATCAGATATCACACAAAACAACATCTGAGCACTTTGCACAAACTTTCAGCTAAGATATTTAAAACTGCTTCCATGTCTTGTCTGAAGAATGACTATTTCTGAATATTGCCTTTCACCTCCCAGGTGAAAATTAAAATAACACACTCAAAAAGAATCTGGGTTTTGTATGCTTGACACACCTCAGTGAATAAAACAGAAAATACAGACAAAAAAATTACAAGTGTATTTTTGTTAAGATTTATTAATAACATTTAGAAATTAATAACATTTAGAAACTCCCAGTTCTTGTGCCTTGTGCTCAGGTGTCAATGGGAATTTTGCAGATGTTCTCTCCCAATTACCTCTGGAACAGCCACCTCACCCCAGGCTTTCAAAACTGAGGCACCAGGAACGTCCTTGGAGTGACAAAGTTGCAGGTTAAACTCAAGAGGTTGGATTTGGCCTCTCCTCCCAAAATTGCGTGACAACCCCCACCCCATTACACTGCATGAATATCTTCATATTCATCCCTTGTACAGGGATGATACAACTGCCACTCACTTTTATTCCAGACGAAGGGGTCTCGGTGCTCTTTGCCCCCACGCTCATTTCAGAAGCCTGCATAAATCTTCCCCCACGTGGGAATCATTTTGAACATATTGAATAATGATTTTTCTATGTCTCTGCCACTTTGATGTAGCCTCCAAGGAGAAAGAGCTATCCTGGATAGACCACTTGGTCATGTTTTAACAATTTGAGGATCTCTTCAAAATTCTTCAATAAAATGTAAGGTAAAAGATCACTAGAATTAAGTTCAGTTGATGAGGCCCCATCCCCCCGAAATTATAATGTAGCAACTTTTTGAACATATACTTTAAATTCACAATTCGTTTCTAATTTTAAAGCTATATTTTATCATTTGATTAATTGCTTAAAACTGTACACAAAGATAAAGGGAACTTTGAAATTCATACCTTGGAGTATTAACATGTACTCAGGACTAGATGTAAAATGTCAGAGAGAAAAAAGATCTAATGAACTCTTTATTGGTGAAATACAGTATTGCAGCTGCCCAGAATTTTAAAAGGTTTGTAGCCAGCTCCAAAGCCAAATAACTTCAGAAGTTTACTTACAGCAGGACTCTCATTCAGCATTTCCAATCTCTTCTTCCAGGGTTCTTTTAACATTAATAAAATGTCCAGAGAAAAAAATAATAAAAATAAAAGAAGTGCAACCACAGAAGAATTTCTCTGTCTAGAAAATTACACTACCATAAGTTTTCCTTTTCCCTGATGTCTTCTCTGCCATAATAATGGTTTCAGGATTTAAATCCTTTGCTGCTATTGTGACTTCAAAGCCTCAAAACTGCAATTGAATGAAGTAGTTCATCTGTCATTATTCAAATATGAAGCAATTATGATGAAATAAAGATAGAATTCCATTGAGAAATACTCCAATCAATTCTCACTTATATTTAACTAGAAACATAAAACGATGCTTAGAAGAGTAAGTTTAGGTAATAAAAACTCGGGATATAAAAAGTATGAATTACTGATCTATAACTTACTCATTTCTGAATAAGCTGTCTAAATATATTTCACAAATATTGACAAAAGTTTAAGCTTACGATGCAAAACTGTCTCTCAGCTGGTTTCAGAGAGTGAGCAGCTTTTCAGAAATATATTTGCACCTTCTTGAGTGCCTAGAGGTTCAGATGCAGAGGTTTTGGGGGGTCTCTGGGTAGGTCAGCTCCCTCTGAAGTATGCTTTATAGAAAATATATAAACCTATATGGAGTATAGGAAATAACACACCTTCCTGAGCCATGTCTCCATTATAGCAGTGAACATGGCAGTGCTGGATGAGTGGTTGGACTCGATGATCTTGGAGGTCTTTTATAACCTCAACAATTCTGTGACTCAGGGAAAGGAATTAAAACAAAATATTGATGTGGCTGCTTTGATGTTGACACATCCTGTCAGGCCACTGTGGATTTAGCCCAAAATGTTTCTTTTCACCTTTGTGAATCCAACCAAAGCCCATCCCTACCCCAGGGACAGGAATTTCACAGGGAATTCCCATCTGACCCCAGTTCTGTTTGGGAATATCTAACATGGGTTGAAAAGTTAATTATTTTGTTTTAGTATCTTGCATCCTTTCTTGCATCTTTCTTGCTTAAGCTACCAATGTATAATAACTTGCTGGTAAAATGAAATCAAGGTGTGTTCTGTCATTGTCAGACAAGGACATTTTGGGGTTTGAGCTCTTCAAATGAGCCACATCCTTCCCACTCTCAGTAATGCCACAAGCTCCGATGAAAACATTACTTTGTCGTGCCTCTTTCTTCACTCAGAGTATATTGTTCTTTTGGAAGACAAAGGCATCCTTTGCTGCTTGTGAAGGAAGTTTGCCATGTCTTTGGTGTTCCCATGGCAAAACAGGGTTAAAATGCACAGATGGATCCTATAGTATTTCCTCCTCATATTTGCAACAGTTGCAGCGAGCTTAAGAGTGCTGCACATTTTTAAATTTTGTTGTGCTGAAAAAGATCACACACAACCAGGAATCTGCATACTCACATTTGCCTTCACTTCATAGCCATTTTCTCACTTTACCTGTGTATCAATTTTCTGTCATCTACAGATCTTCATGTCCTGCAGTTCAATTTGAAAAATGTAATTTCTTCAGACAATCCAAGAATGAAATGTTATCACAATCAGAAAGCAGTGGTACTTAGTATTGAATTTTAAATCAGAGATGCAACTAACAAGAATAATTCAGAGTATATACAATTAATTATTTTGCACATAATTATTCCTGATATTACTCCAACTGTGATAACTTAAAACATTTGAAAAAGCAGACTGTAATATTCTCTTTTTTTCCCACTGAAGCTCTTTCCCTTGATATTCTTTTGCTAAATAATATGTAAAATACTGACACCTAATGTTAACTTCCAGTATTATTCATTTTGCAAAACTTTCACTTCAAGTACGGAAAGACCATGTGAAATTGATGGTTATGCTGCAATTTTGTTTCAGTAAAATGACTAAACTGCAATATAGGCTTTCCTCACTTTTTGAAAATAATTTTCTGAATTTATTTATAGATATGCCTAGAATGCAAGGTGCTTTCAGTTTTATCATCACAGGTCACAGGTGAAAAAGAGAGAGTAACTCAAAATAGTTGAAATAAGTGAGTTTTGATGCACTGCATTTAATCAAATTCATCAAACGGAACACAAATCCATATTTGTAAAGTCAATATTTGTACCTGTAGCCTGAAATTATATTGAGACAAAATATTATAAAATATTTATTATTAGTCTTTTAGTCTTTGAAACCTGAACTGCATATATTTAGTACTTTGCCTACTATGTGGTTCACTTTCCTCAGAGACACAAAAAATTATTTTCACAGTGTCGGCATTAAAAACAGATCTCAAACTTCTCAAAAATCACTGTTTATATCCCGATAACTGCCAAGACAGCTTGTCCAAACCTGAGGTCTAGATGCTATTTAGAAAGAGATTTTGGGATTCTTCTTTCTCTGGGGTTCAAGCTGATATCAGAATAAGGTATTTTATAATATGATCTACATCCATTTCTGAATTTATATTAAGCTTTCCTAACTTTGTAGGGAAGACATAAGGGTCAGTTGCCACTTGTATACAAGTACTGCAAAGGCACTGACACTGAGTTAAATCCCTTTCCAACACTGTGGACATGCACATTTCTATATTCAGTGCTTTTTGCATCAAATTGGTTGGCCATTTACAAAAAGATCTTTTCCTAAGATCCTGTCTCTTGACAGACAAAGAGCTGCAGGTGCAAGGATAAAAACAAACCCACAAAAATACAGACACCTGGTCTGCAACACAATGATCCAGTCTCAGATGAACTGAGGAGAGATGACATCAGTGTAATCAAAACCTCTTGAGTGAGACAGAGATTTCCAACTGATTACGACTCCTATGCCATTCTTTATGACAATATTCTGGTTAAAGAAGCTCTTCTTTCTCATCACAAGTGATAAAAATACCAACAAATGCTATATTTTCAGTTCTTTCATGCTTCCCCTGCACAATACAACCAATAAAATAATCATTACTGCTGCAAGAGTTTTAACACTACACACTTTTGGGGAATTTTAGAGAACAGCTAGGTGCTGTGAAGGCCCTTGGGTTTCCTTGTGCAGCAGGAGTTGCTCTAAGGGTATGAAAGTTTCAACCAGCAGAAGTAACTGTAAATATAGTGTGAAGACCTCACTCCCCCCAAAAATCCTTCCTCACTCTTGAAGCAGAATAAAAAGTATCATAGCATCAGAGTAGTTTGGGTTGGAATGGACCTTTTAAAGAGTCCCCCTGCCATGGCAGGGACACCCAGAGCAGGCTGCTCAGAGCCTCCCATCCAACCTGCCCTTGAACATTTCCAGGGATGCATCCAGCACCTCTCTGTTCCCAGCACCTTCACTGTAAAAAACTGCTTCCTTATATCTAACCTAAATCCAGTTTAAAACCATCCCCCCTTGTGCTATCACATCACTTTGTCCTGTCTTTATTGCAGGCTCCCTTCACATATTCAAAGCACTACTGGATGCAATTTTCTAAGTGTTTCATACCAAAAATGAGACACATTGAACATCATCAGAGAGGAAGTTTCAGCTGATTCTTGGAAAACGCTGCGTGAATAGCTACAGACTTTAGGGCTTAATTGCCAATTATGCCAAGGTGTTATTTATGCCTTGAAACAACTTTGGATAGAGTTGCTGAAATGTAAGCAGTTTTTCTACGTTGCTCTTGCCTGCCTAGTGCAAATCTCTGTAAAAATTCGGGCCACACGGTGAGTTAACAATGAGATATTTTGCTGCTGCTTAAAGAGCTCAGGGTTCATTTTGCCTAATCCAAACTAAGCCTCACTAAATCTGCAGGGAGTTCTTGTACAGCCCTTCACACTGCCTTACATGGGCCCACAACTCTTCTCAGCTTTCTCCAGCTCCTCCTCTCCAACAGGACTACCTAGAAAGATAAAATGTTTTGTTTTGGCCAATTGTATCACACCAAATAAGGTTATTTGCAATGTAAATTCATTCTTCAATTAAATCACTTATTAAACCAGAATTTCGAAATATTGGGCCCTTTGAAAAAGTCAGTGTGCAGCAGTAAGGAGTTTTGAAACAACTTATTGTTCAACTTTTACTTTTCAACTATACCCTGCACTTTAAATAGAATTACTAAATTAAAAATGTAAATTGGACTGTATCTTTTAACAGTTGGTGACTTGTCTATTTTCCACATTTTGTTATGCATAATTTTTATAATAAAGAAGGGATTTTTTTTCATCCCTGTTCTAGTTGATAGGAATTCTTCCATGCTTCTCAAGGCTAATGTAATAAAACTACATAAAATGTTTAAGAAGAGCCCCATTAAAATATACAAAGCATACTAATTCATGAAGTCAAAGTCAAAGCAGAGTGGAAATATGAGCTTTAATAAAACTATGTCTGTTGTAAATAACTATTCAAGCACAGTCATTTTTTTGCAAATTGCATGGGATATAGCTCGGTCTACTCGAAGCAAAGAATCACTCAGCAGGATAAATGCATCTTAGTCAGAAATAGATTAAAAGGTACAGCTGAGCCATCAATAAGAACCAGATAGCACAGTATTATTTGCTGTTTGTTTTGAAGATGTAATTGCAGATCCCAGGATTTCAATAAATCTGTGCACATCATGGAAAGAATTGTAGAGAGGAACTGGGGCAATGCGAAGAGCGTTTGGTTCTCGCATGTCACACTGCAAAACAGAGAGGGAACATTCAGTAAATTCAGGTCACTTAATGTTTATTTGTCAGGCTATATTTCCAAATGCCAAAGCTTGTCTTCAAGGAAGAATGACTGGTCTGACAAGGAAGCATGTGTAAAACCTTTGGGATCCTCAAGGAGCTATAGGAAGGAGCATGATTGTGAAAAATTTAGTATGAAGAGTAGTTTTGCTTAAAAAAATTATGCAAAGCTCAGCATGGGCAGGGCTTTAGCAGTGCCATTGAGGGATTCAAACCACCTATGTAGCCCCAAAATTCACCTTAATGCCTATAGCAACCCAGAGTTGAAGAGGCACAGAGGTGACAAAAAAACAACAACAACAACAACAAAAACCACCAAAGAAACCAATCCAGTATGTGAGTGTCTTGTTCTAAAGGTAGAAGTAATGGCACAGGCATTGCAGGATTTTTCTTCCCCTCACTGTGATTTTGAACATCTTCCTGGATATAATAATCTCTTATATTTGAAAAATATCACTGCATTGCAAAGACAAGCCAACAGTATGAGGCCCTGTGCCCTCTTAAAAGCAGGAGTTCCTGGAATTCTCTGGCAGCACCAAAGCAGCAGCATACGTAACCTGTAAGAGATGCCCTTTGGGGAGACAAGTGACCAGCAGAAATAAAACTGATATCTCATTTATATGGCATTATGTTATCAGTCTCACCTCCCAGCACATCTAAATCACCCAATGTATGGTCCTAAATTTGACTTTTATTCTTTTGGAGCAGTGCTTGATGGTAGCTGTGCCATTACAAGGAAGTGCTGCTCAGTGGCTTCTTTTTCTGAGTGCTGAAACACATCTCTAAGGAAATGGCAGATTTTCCTTTGCTCCACCTCAATGCTTCACAAAGCTTTTGGCCATTTGTGGATCAAGAAGGAGACTGAGATATGCTCAGAGTTCCTTGTCATATAAATCTGTAGTTGAGCCTCCCATCCTAGCACACCCATGATACAGCTCTAACCTCAGCAGTGACTCCAGAACTACTGGAAATAAATGAAAGGGCAATACAGAATTCAACAAATAATTTGTAAAATAACTCTATGTATTTGATTGCTTGCACAAGTGAAAACTGAAATTGTAAGAAAACGTCAACAGTCCTAGTGGGTTTTTGCCTTATATGAGATTAAATTTGAATAAAAGCAAGTTACTAGTTTGTTAAGAAGATGAAGTTTGATCTACTTACAGCTACTCCTCTCTTCTCCAGCTCTTTAAACACAGATTTGATTGGAAGGGAAAATGACAGTGTGAGTTGGCATCCTCTCTCCTCAGTCTGAGATGGTGTGATTATTCTTACAAAGGGCTTCTCTGGATTTGTTTTATCCTCACTGTAGTAATGCTTTATCAGATATTCCAGGTAACCAGTGAGTAGAATGGATTTCCTCCTCAATGCTTTCATTGTGGTTTGACTAAAAACCTGTGATGATTCAAAGTCATTAGAATGAGAATGTGTTTCTGTAGAAAATGAAAAGGAAATAAAGAAAGATTTCTCTATACATTATCACTGGAATCAAGTAGTAATACCAGAGAGACATTTTACATAAACATGGCAGGATTGGGCTTTTCAAAACCAGGAAAATGTTATGCTTTAGATAATGACAGATATTTGTGCCTACAGTTTAAAGATTTCAAACACATCCGTGTCTGCAGAAATAACTTGCACATAAAGCCAGTTTGCTAAGAGAGCATTCCTCTGCATGTTTAAAGAGGATCCATAAATCCTCTATATGTGCAACAGTGCTGCATGAAACTCAAAATCACATGAAAGCTTTCCCTTGTATGTACCTTTAGTACACAGCTTCTCAGTCTTTATAACTCCTGAAAGGAGGGTGTAGCCAGGCAGGGTTTGGTCCCTCCTCCCAGGAAAATAATTGATAGGAAAAGAGGGAACAACCTCAAGTGGCAGCAGGAGAGGCTTAGTTTGGATATTAGGAAGAATTTCTTAACTAGAAGGGTGGTCAAGCATTGGAACAGGCTGTCCATGGCAGGAGTCACTGTCCCTGGAAGTGTTCAAAACCATGCAGGTGTGGCACTTGAGAACATGGTTTAGTGGTGGGCCTGGCAATGATCTCAGAGGTATTTTCCAAACTCAGTGATTTTACTAACAAAATCCAAGGGCCAGGACTGAAACATCATGACTGTTGTAGAAATTCTTGTCTGTGAAAGCACAAAATGTGTACTAACATTGACTTTACAGCTTTAAGTCCTGTACAGGCTCACTCTCTCTAGTTCACATGAAGAAAAATAAATATTTATTGAATTCTTAACCAATAGCTCTGTGCTCTTGTACAGCTACAAGAACTGGTGAGTTTCAGACACTCAAAATATCATGAGACATGCAAAAATGACTGAAAATAGCAGTGCTGTTCGGCCGCACAAACAAGATCAATGTGGTAGAGGAAAAGCTTCTGCTTTTGCTCTGGAAAGGTTCCATTACAGGGAATGATGGAAATGCAACCCCAGAAACAATTTACCCCTGCCTTCCTCAAACCCTCCCTTTCCTTCTTCCCACAGAATTAGCTGCAGGGGAAAATGACAAGATACAGACATGCAAGTGCCCAACAGCCACTTCAAATCACATCCTGGCACATCAATGCTTGTGGACAGTTCTCTCTCCACTGACTGCAGCTGCAAATCAGAGGCAAAGCAATGCCCTGGGTGAAAATCTATGATCTTCACTCTCAAGAAATCACTGTTCCACACTAGAGAAGCAACAATTTTAAGATTACTTATATCATAACCTGGAAAAGTGTAAAGAGAGGTACCTGAGAAGTCCTACTCAAAATACAACAAAGTCTGGTTTCCAGCTGCATCTGGAAATCATTGTTTTGTAGAACATCCCAAGTCTCACTCCCTGATGCTATCACAGCCACTAGATGCTGCACAAAACCAAGAACCCCTGCATTTGTGTTTGTGAAATGGAATGTGGATGCTGTAAGACAGACTTTGCAAGGGAATACATGTGACAGGGACCAGAGCCACCAGCAGTCAGCAGTTGCACAGGTCAACAAAAATCTAGAGGTGCTTCCCTCTCCACCCAGGCAGGCAGAGCAGACACAAGACTGTTCAGTACATTACTAGAGGGAAAACACAGACCTGCCTCCCATTCCTCCAGGATTTGCAGGAGTATGAAGGATGGATCTCTTTAGGCTGCATGCAAAATTCTGCTTCCACAGGCTTTGTGCAAGGAATATTTGGTCTCCTGGGTGAAATTTTTTGAAAAGGGTCTTTAAAATGTGTCTGTAGAGCGCTCCCCTTTTTTCCATAAAAGGCAGCAGCTACTGCCATAACAGTCACTTTAAGCATTATTGAGGAATAACATCCATTAACACTTGCAGTTTGCATTGTTTCCATTGGAAACACTGCCTTCTGCTTAATGTGTCCCAGTGAAGGTGGCATGCAATTTCACTAGCCATCTCTTGCCAGACATGAAAACTATTTTGTTTCCCACTGTATTAGAGCAATTAGCACTGGGAAATCCTGGCTGTGCCAAAAGGTAATGTGGGCAGGGAAAGGGGAGGCGATGGAAACTGCTCAGCCCTCATTGTTCGAGGCTCCCTGCAGTGGGCTAAATGACACCAGCCCACACAAACCCGAGCACTGACAATCTGGGTCATGGCAGAATAGCTTTCAGCTTATCTCGAAGGTCACATAAAGTTTAAAACAATATATTGGATGTTTAAGGACTAAAAAAATAAATTGTCAGGCAGAACAAGAAGCATAGCTGTGCCCTTTGCAGTCCTTCAGCGTCGCATGTATAATGGAGAGATCATAACTGGCAATTTTCTGACTTTGTTTGCTTAAGATATTGTTTTTTCAGTAAATACAGAAGAGAGATGTGGACACTGCTCTTTGTTCCAGCATCAGCTCAGCCATTCCACTAGAATTAATGGAACGCTTACCAGAAATAAATTTCTGCCATTTCTACTGGTGGCAAAACCTTGCTAACCCAAGGCTGCCTTGAAAACCGGCTTAAGGATGATTTTATAGTAGAATAAACTGCATATAGAAGGTAAATATGAGTAGCACCACCTTTTTGAGCCACAGAGACCAAGAGTCCTGATTTCAGGGGTGAACCATCCTTAAGAGAAATGCTGGGACATCTTGATATGAAACAGGTGTTTGGGGAACAGCTCCATGCCCTCAAACAGAGAGGGGTTGTGCTCTTCAAAGTGGATCAGAGGCTTCCAGCACATGGATCTCACACCTCCAGAGGAGGAATTAGCTCTGTATGGCAGGACTGCCATTCCCACAGCCACAGTGTCAGTGATTCATATAGAGATAGGTCAGAGATGGGGCTCTGCTCCTTTGACCACCAGAAAACTCATGATTCAATGAAAGAAAAGACAGTTTGGAGCTGTGCCACACTCATTAATTCCCCTTTTAGGAAACATTTGCAGATAGTTCCTGTCTCCTCTGCTTGTAACCAAAGACAGAACAGGTTCCCTGAGCCACTGGATGAGTTGATCCAGGATACTCAGGACACCTAATTTTCTTTCATGAAGGATATAAGTCTGCTTTGCAGGTGGAATGTATGAAGCAGCAGCTCTGAATGCAACTTTTCAGACTTTCATGATTCCTTTGTAGGAAGATGCTGAGCATAATCCTTCTTATGAGTAGTACTCAGACAAGTCACTGTTGGACTAGGTGATCTCAGAGATCTCTTCCAACTTTAATTATTCTATGATTTAGAGCCGTGAATGTTTCTGTGGGATAAAGTTGTTGTTTATACTGTCCTAAAAGCAGGGACAAACACATTACTAGAGTTCAGATTTGGAGGAGCAAACCTCAGATACTCTGGGTCCAACTTGGGGTCCTCCAGCAGAGTTTGTAAGAGATGTGGGGACATGAATATATTCATTAGAGGCTTAAGTCTCTCTGTGGGGACTGTGGGGTTATTGTGTTGTTTACTTTTCATTATTTCTCCCCTTCAATTTTCAAATATTACACAGTTTTCTTTAAGGGAGACAGCAATGATACACGTAACGTTCATTAAACATTTTTATACTCTTAAATTCAGGCTCAGAGTAATGCAAATACTTACCTCTAAACTGGCATGCAGAGCACAGACCAGTAAAATTGGAGGATTTGATAACCGGAATCCATTAATTCCTTCACTTAGTTGCAATTCTGGAAAATGAATAACTTATATTAGTGTTTTTGATTTCTTCATTTTAATGGATTGGACCTTATCTTGAAGTCTGTCCTCACACAGTAAAATATTTCCCTAATGTGGCCTGTAGGAATGAGTCATTAAAAGGAAATAGTAATCTATTCCCAGCTAATACTTTCAACTTCGAGAAAAGCCCAATTTTATCCAGCAGAAGACCTCATTAGCAGCTTCATGGGAACCAGAGAACTGCAATTAATTTGTTTAAATGGTGTGTGTTAAAACCACCTTTACACTTGAATCTCTTTTAAGGCTGGCACGAGGCAAAGAAATTCCAAGTCAGCAGAGGCACGCTCACGCGGAGCAAGGAATCGCGTTCCTTAACTTTATTGAGCTGATGAGACACAGGGGAGGCTGTATATGCAACTAAGTGTAGCTTCAGGCCATGGAGAGGAGTTGCCTAGACTTTGGGCTGTGAAATTTCACAAAATCTAGTTAATAAATCTACAAAAGCCTCACTGTAAGTTCTGTGTCACCGTTCATATTTCACGCTCCGGCACCAGAGCAGGGGGATGCGGCGCAGGAAATGCTTTTCATGCACAGCAGACTGGCTAATTTTATAATGCCCAACTTCTCCCCTGCAAACTCATTTGGAAATGAATAAACAACGTTTTTCTTCTTCTAGCAGTATTTCAAGGCAATTTGTGTCTCCTGCTGGCTTTCCATAGTGCCACTCTCTTGCATTTGGTTGGAAAACAAAGAACAGACTGAGGCTATTAGAGAGGTGCTCTCCAGCCAAAGCCACATCAACAGGCACTGCCACAGAAAATTAAAAATATATTAGAAACAAAACAACCAATCAAACCAAAAGGCTCCTTTCTCATCCTGATCCCTCAGGATATTCTCCCTGCCATAGTTTAAACTAGAGTTGAACAGTCTGGCTGTAGATTTGGACGGGAGTCCTCATTTTGTATTGGGACAATAAATACTTCACTATTTCAGAGCAGGTTTGTCTTACAGACCCTCCCTCCCTCCCTAGTGCAGGAAATTTGGAGATGCTGAAACATTAGTGGGATTTCATGACTTATGTCAGGTTGCCTTACCTCTATTTATATAATTTCTCATTAATTCCAGTGGAACTAATCCTGAAGAAAGATATTGCCCCAGTGACTGATAGCAGATCCTTGCCCCTCAGAGACTTATGAATTTAATTCACTGAGATACTTTGAAAGTTTCATCCACATTCTATATCTGCATTTTGAAGGTATTTCAGCAAAATATCTAGGAGCAGACAGTCAAACCCTTATACCCACACACAAATTTATTCCAACATTTATTTTGCTAACTCCACTGCTTCATATATTTAGGATGAGTTTAGCCTAATGCCTTTAACATAAATGAGGAAATGCAAAGTTCTGTCCTTTCTTCTCAAACTGCTATAAAAGTGAAGCTGGTTATATATAAATAAATCAAATAAGGTAAAATTGAGAGTGTATAAGTACATACTGTTTTCCATGAGGAATCGTGTTTTGAAGTCATGGCCCCACCAGCCAATTAGCCTAAGATTTTTTTAAGAAAATGAATTAATAGAAATATTAATATCTTTTAATTTAGCTTTGAGTATTAAGAATTAGATAAGATTAGGCAATACATACATTTCTAATAATACATTTTTATTTCTAACAATGCCATAAAAATGCAATAAATTCTATGAAAAGTCAGCTCTAAAAACTGAACATTACCATTTGAGAATTTCTCTTTTACTGCAAATGATAAAACACATCACATCTTTCAATTAACTATTGATTTTAACAATATCCATTTTCTCTGAATTCACTTCACAAAACAAAAAAATAGTACAGAAATATTTCCACTGTTTGGTTCCAAGACATTAAATTCAAACAATTCTCCCCCTGCTCTTAAACTTTGTTTAATGAATATTGAAAGCTAAAAGGAGTTATAAAATCTGACTTTGTTTCACCAAGAACTTTTTGGTGAACAAGCAAGACAACAAGACCTTGGAGGGAGGATTGTGTGGATATTGCCTTGTCCTTACTGTGTGATCAGTGTGAATTCTGCATACACTTTCATTTTCCTGAACTAAACTTATTATTCAAAAAACTTTCTTTAAAATAAAACCCAAACAAGTTTAATAAAATAACCCTTTTCTTAAGATTGTCATCAGAAAAAAAAAGACAAACACATACAATTCTGTAAAAAATGTCTGTCATTAAAATGACACTACATTATTAACTCATATTTAATGGAAAATATGTTTGAGAGCAGTTTTTTAAAGCAGCTGGAAGCACTGGATCACCTACTGCCAGGGCACTGCAGATAAAACCAATATTGCAAAATCAGGGACCTTTTCCCAACCTCCCTTGGGTTTTCAACTTCTTAACCCAGTACACAGTGATATCAGTGATTAATAATGCCAGTCCTACTTGACATTCCCCTGTATCAATGTTTTTACAATATCAAGAAGTCACCATCAAAAATTCCTTCCTGAACTTCTCAGCTCTGCAGGACTGGACATGTTGGACACCATTTCTGCCAAGGCTTTCTGCAGTTTTCCCTATGCCTCATAGCAAAATTTTAGGAGTGAAGTCTGGCAGAACTTGTAGTGACAAAAAAATCTATATGTAAAGGTCACAGTAGATAAACCTTCCTGGAAGCAAACAGGGAAAAGAAAGTCATGGCCCCTCCCTAATTTTGTAGTTGGCCTAAAAGAGCTGATCTCTGCAGAATTAAAACCACATTTGAGTTAGAAACTTGTTATATGAATACTGCAGAGTGTAAAATAAAGTAGTTCATATTTCTGTATAACAACACAGGTTTTATGTTTACTTCTGTGAGCTGCATCTAAATAGAAGGTCTACAGAAAAGGCACATTTTTTTCTTTATTGCTGCATGATGTTTTTATTATTCTGAGACCCATGAAAATTAATAGTGCAATATACATCCATTTTAAATGAGATATTGCATTGCCAAAATGAGTACACCCCAAATAAAGTACAACAGAGCCTCTGCCCGAGTGACTCCGTTACTGATGCTTCCAATCATAAAAGATATTTCAGTTATTTTACAGGAACTCTATAATATATAGGCAACACTGCACTGCAAACCCTGAATATTGCATGTTCCTGCAACAATCTACTGATATCAATGGCACACACATTCTATGAATTTCAAAAGTTTTAAGCAGAAAAGAAATCCACGGGAAATAAAACATCTGGATTAACTAGTTTGTGAGAAGGAGAAAACACTGTTCCACTTGGACCACACCCAGAAAGCAAAGACAAAATGCAGATCAATCAGACCATTACCCAGATCAGGGCTGATGAAAAGCTCTGTGGTTGCACTTTGAATTCTCAAAACTCTCTAATTCTCAAAACTCTCTAATTCTGAAGTTGGCTTCAACCCAGAGCTCAGCTGCAGCACCATGGAGGCAACTTGGAAAGTGAAATTTCAAAACTTTTCCAAAATGACAGAATGAAGGATTTTTTTTTAAAGACAGTTTTAGCTGTCTTGCCCTTTCCTACCATAATCTGACAATTTGCTTTTCCTCTTTTTTATTTTTTCACTTTTGGCTGTTCTAGAACTTCAGAGGTGTCACTGCAGGATGTGCACTTTGAGGCAGCTCTGGTCCTACACTCTCATTGATCTAATGGTCCATATGGATGTCACGTTATTTGACATTTAAGCTGACAGGCTTCAAAGTGTGGAAATTAACAAAATCTTCACAAATTACAGCGATTTGCTGTTTACAATTTTCTGTGAAAATTTTGAAATGAAGGTTGCCACTGCTATGCCAAATTTCAACCTGTTGTGATGGGAGAGAGCTAAGGTGTTAAACCCCAAACATAACGCTTTATAAATGCTCACTAAAAATAATAGGCAATAAAACTGCACATTAACTTACTGCAGTAAAATTTCTTATTAAAGAGTTGTTACTCTGCATGCAAAGTGAGCATTTTGAACTGCAGTCGCCATTTCAACTATTCTGCCTCAAAAACAAAGGCACCAAGATCTAAAGAGAATCTGAATTCCAATCCATAACTTTTTGGCAAAATACATATAGTGGAAGGCTCTGAAAAGCCATATATGATGTACTTCTTATTTCAAACACATTAAACATGTTAGCAATGGGACTGTCAAATTACATGCTTCCCATGGCAGATAAAACCCATTGTGGGAAGTGTGTTAAAAATCAGTGTCTAAGGAGATAAAGGTCTAATTTAGCAAATGTTCCTCTGTAAATTAAAAAATGCAAATTTATCCAAACTGAGCCCTTGTTTTAACACATCACTAATCAAAATGTTATCTCAGTGATGGATAGGCTTTGGTTGCAGCATTCTGCTGCCAGTCCCAGGTATCCCCAGCAGCCTCCCAAGGCTGCTCAGCAGACATGCTCCTGGAACACCTCCACAGAGAACATCTCTCCATCCTGGAGAAAAAACACCTTTGAAATCCATTGAGAAATCATGCCAAAAATGAGAGCAAATGAGTGCCAAACTAGCTGTGTCTTTTTCTGCAAGGTGAGCATGTTCTTACAAGCTCACTTCTGTTGGAAAATAATTTTTAAAGTAGATTGTTCGATTCCATGCCTCAAATAAAACCATTGAGATCACAGAAGGGTTTGAGTTGGGAAGCACCTTGAAGAGCATCTCTTTCTACCCTGCCACGGGTGGGGGACACCTTCCACTGGACCAGGCTGATGAAGGACCCATCCAACCTTGTCTATGTCCTCACAGTTTGATAACACCAAGACTTTCCCAGGGAATTCTGCAACTTCTAGTCTTTGCACAGAATTTTTACATGTGCCACAGAAAATTTAAAGCAAACTGTTATTAGCTTGGTTTCATGAAACAAACAAGAATATAATTAAATATTTCTTATTTAGGTTTTCTAAATCTGGGTTTTTTTACTCCAAAATGTGCTCTTGCTTTACAAATCAATAAACAAAGGTTTGCTGGGCTGGAAAATGACTGCAGAAAGGAACAGTATCCTCTTATTTAGACATACTCTCTTTAAGGACATTTATACCAGGGAAAAATCCCTTTAATAAGTATTTTTATTTAGCTCATTTTCCTCCTTCATATCTGTCTGCATTAGACAGAAGCACTGGTTATTCATAACTTGAGTCATCTCGTTTGTAGTTGCATTAATGATGCAGGAGTGCAGAATATAATGATCATGATGTATGTGCAGTGTAAACATCAAAGAAGATCCAGTTAAAGAACACAGCAAAATACAAAAAAATTCCTTTGACCTTTGCTTCGGCATTACACATGATCATGCTACTCATTTATAATTTACAGCCTGGAGCAATACGGGTCTCATTTCCCTTCTCAGCAAGAAAAAGAGACAGAAACTCTTGAGTAGTGGTACAGAAAACAGAGAAATACCATTAATGTGTCCCAGCTTTTATAGTCCAGGGCAATGTGTTGGAAGTATCCTGTCATTATATTCTGTGAGATAATAATTTCATATCCGGGGGAAGGCAAGTTGAAAAGCTGCAGGAATACAGTGTGAAATTTGTAATACTTGATTTTACATCTTCCAGCTTCCCTGGGCATGGAGCAGTTTGTCTCCTCTCCCTTATCAGGTCACAAAGCGAGCTGGAAATTTCATAGTCATTATTTAGATTATATTAGGAGCATATACCAGCAAAGCATGCTATGTTTATGAAAGGATGGATTAATCCAAACCATAAACAGGCAGTTTGGGGCCAGGCTGTGTCCACAAAGGAGCTGATGTAACTGCTGGGTGGCAGCTAAGCTCTTCATTCACACACTGCTTTAATATTGCAAAAGCATCCAGGTGTTGGCAAAGATGTGTTTGATTTTTTCATGCTGCTGTTCCAGCCATAAGAAAGAATCAGCTCTGAGGAGTTAATGAGACTTGTCACTGCTCCCAAAGTTCAT
The DNA here is from genome assembly GCA_013397375.1 of Toxostoma redivivum. Lineage (NCBI taxonomy): Eukaryota > Metazoa > Chordata > Aves > Passeriformes > Mimidae > Toxostoma > Toxostoma redivivum. Next base: position 477,579 of record VXBI01005646.1, read on the forward strand.
TACACAGAGACAGGCAGATCTTATGCCATGTTTGCAAAGGCAGCCTTGGTCAGGGAAAAGAATGAAAGGGACAAAAATTATCGTTAAGTTCAGCTCCTTGCAGTCCTGTGTGTCCATGGCACAACTGGCTGGTTGAAGAGCACACCCATGTTTCAAGAAACCCTAAAGACCTAAGATGGAACCAGTGCAAGTGTGACACAATTTTAGAGGAAAGAGGTTAATTGTGACTTAAATATCACTCTCTTAGCAGGAAATGTGTGACAAAACCACCCATGAAGTCTTAGAAATTAAACTACAAAAGGGTATAGAAAGCCTGGAGGCTGGAGCCAGCTTGGAGCTAGGAGCAATCCACATATGACCATGTTTGACCATCATCCTTCTGCCTAGGAGAACATAGTGGTGCCATAGCCAAGCCAAACCAAACCAAAAACCGAAAAAACAAAAAACAAAAAACAAAGAAACAAAAAAAAACCAACCAAACAAAACCCCCCAAAAAAAACAAAAACAAAAACAAAAAAAACCACACACACAAAAACAAAACAAACAACAACAAAAAAACACCACAAAAAAAACCCCAAACAAATGTTACAAGCAGCTTCTGTAACCCAAAAACATTTCTAAACATGCCTTACATCCATATATGAATCTCCAGCTCAACCAAAAGTTTAATTCCATATTTTGAGGTACATTTCCCCATTTCCTGGGCTCCATGTAATGCAATACAGAGAGAAATGTATCCAGGATTCAAGTCCTCAGCAGGAGCATCTCTTAATGCTGCTGCACTCAGTCAAAAGTCAATCCCAGAAACCAAACTCAAAGAAGTAGTTCTCTCACCCCCTCAAATCAACCTTACTATCAGACCTTATCCAGATCTACAAACAGCTCTGCACAATCTCTGAGCACAGACCTGATCCCCAGGCTCAACAGCTGGGCTCAACTCTTTTCATTCTACTCTGCATTAATTTTATTGCTGGTTTCTAATAGCATTTTTATATGTTTTAATTTAATTTCTATGGCATTAATTTTATTGCAAGCACATAAGAATGATTGTGTCTCTTTGGATTCAATGCCAAAACTCAGAATAAATAGAATGACACACACATACCAACTAAGAAAACAGAAAAACCTGCTCGTTGCTTTACATGGCATATTTTTGGCTCACTGGCTGGAGTTTGAGGAGTTTCAATTTTCTTTGCTATCACAGACTTGTCTGATCATTGATGAGTCATTTGGTCTCTCCATGCCTCAAGCCCTCATCTCAAGGAATTCTGCTCAGGACTGCCTAAACTCTGCAGTGAGGGATGAGAATATATTTGTAAAAATGCACTCACATATTTAGCAATGAGGATCATGTTAAGGATGAAGAGGTAGATTTATTTGGAGCATCTTATACAGGATTTTTTTATATGCAGATAAGGAAAGAGTATGTGGAGGTAAAGCTGAGGTCACTTGGTTTATCCCTTTCCTGTCAGCCTTTCCCCAAATTATCACCTCACCCTCAAAAGCTGTTGCCAGTATTAGGTTTCTATTCATTTCAGAATCTAATATTTGACCTAGATCACTTAACAGGCATTTCTGATAAGGTTAAAAAAAATTAAAAATCAGTATTTCTATTGCTTAATTCCACATGGCATTTTACAGCTATGCTGAAACAAAGCAAACCCAAGTGAATGGACAACATTATTCCACTCCACCCCACCCTCTCCATACTGAGCACCCTAGCAGAGTCCTGCTCCAACCCAGAGCTTCCCTGCTGACAGCTCAATGAAAGGGAGAAAAGACATTCCAAATGATGTTTCAAATGATGAGGGGTCTGTTTAATCAAAACAAAGAATAATGGAAAAGCAACTCCCGGTTTCATCACTGAAATCAAGAATTCAACTATTTTAACCCCCTTTGTGTAGGTGAAATTCTTCCCAAACTGAGAAGCTGTCAGCTACGGAGTAGCCCCACAGTATATATCTATAAGGGCTAGGATTTGCACAGGGGATTAAGGGAGTTATAGCAGCTACCCCGTTACACTTCAGCAATATTTTGAACCTAACTTTCACAGTCTCCTTCAGAAAACCTTGCCAAGATTGCCAGAAGCTATATTTAAAGCCTTTTTTTTTTTTCTTCCTTCCTTATATCTTTTTAGCTATCCTTTATCCCAAATGGTAAGCTTGGACTTGTTTCATTATTCTTTTCTGTGCAGTGCCTGTTAATTTTAAGTAGGATCTGTTGTTAGGATTTGAAAAGCTTTTGAAGCCCAGGTAATTATTAGCCTCAGACTTCTGTACTTTAGGACTTGCACACACTCTGCTGCTTTCCTTACCCTTTTCAACTCATTACAAATGTTTCCTAATTATTAAGCATATGTGACTTGTGAGCGGTGCCATATATTATTAATGGGCCAGTCTCTTAGAACTCAGTGGAAAAAATCAAAACTCCTTATGAAAAGTTGCTACTGTGAAAGTAGTAACTTTTCATATTTAATATCAATGAGGTTTTACTTTATCAAAGGACCAAAGTAATGTGATTGTATTAAAGGCTAATAGCATGACATTTTTCTTCTGTTAAGAGGCTTGCATTTTCACTACCATCTAAAGGGAGACAATTTTTCTCCTCTATTTTGAGGCTTGTCTTGTTTAAAAAATAGCTAAACTCACTTTCTGCCTAGCAGCAAGTTTTAACAGAAAAGACCCAAATCCTGAAATACGGTCTCATAATTTAAACAATGACACTTAACTATGCAACTGCAATGCGTGGAATTAAGAAACTTCTAGATTTGAGTAATCACCCTCTTTCCAAAAGAAGCTGGGCAGCTCTCAGCTCCCGGAGCTTTGCTATTCTTCGAGGTGGGTGATTTAACAAAATTGTTGTCACAATTAGAGAGGCTCTTGGGTGCAAAACCTGGGCTGTTTGGTCAGTGGGGTACAAGGTGATTTGCAGCTTGTGGGTACTTGGAGGCAGAGGGTGCACACACTCTTCCTGGATTGATTTTTACCTTGTTAGCCTTTTAGGCTTGACACAAGTGGGAATACACCAATTTCAACACGTCCATCCATATTACCCCTCCAGGTCAAAACAAAAGGAGATTGAGTTCACTTTTGTAGCAGGAAACAAGTTGCTGTGGCCAGGGCATGAGGAAGAGGAATGGCTGCAATGCTGCCAATCCAATCAGGGCCCTTTGGAGCCTCACAGAGCTCTCCACCAAACCTCTGAGGCGCCTGGGATAAGGAACAATAATTTCATTCGCCATGATCAGGCAAGAGAAAGGTATGATCCAACAGCAGACAAAATGGGAGCCTAAATTAAATCCCAGGAGAAGATTTCACAAAAAACAAACCCCCTAAGGCTAATGAAGTTGAATTAAAAACTGTTAAATCAGCTTACGAACAACTATTATCACAAAGTGCTCATATAACACTTTCACTGGCCAAATATCAGATATATGAAAAGGGGGAATACAGCCAACAGTATGTTCACACATTTAGTAAGGGGAAATTCAATATTCTGCCTAACACCAGAAATTAAAAATCAAGCAGGGAGCCAATTTACTCACAGAGATATTAATAAAGTTCTCCATGATTTTAATAAAGTACTGAATAGCTCTCAATTATTTTATGGTGTTAAAAAGAAAAAAAGCATGTTATATTCTTTAAGAATTCCATAATTTTTTTTTTCTAGGCTGTTTCAAATAGATTAAATTAAACAAGTAAAAGCAACAATCCCTCCTAGAGCTACTTTTAAATGTGAGTTCTGACTTAAAGGAGACTTGGATAGTTTTGATTACTATGATGCATTTACTGCACTATACAGTCTCTACATCCCTTGAATAAATCTTTCAGGGGAGGATATCTAGATAGATTTCTAAATAATAAATGTATCTGACTGAAATATAATATAAAATTTTTAAGATCGGGGAAGTTGCGCTTCCTTGGGTCTTTGTTGTTTTGAATAGAGTAATCACAATATTAATACGAGACCTTTATCACACCAGAATCCTTATTAGCTAAAATGTAAGTTATCACCTCTGCTCTTTGCCTGAAACAAGAAACAATCCACACTAGATGAGATTTTTTTTCTTTTATGGCAGTGGCTAGATGTAATTGAATTCAAAGTTTCAAGTGCCAGTAAATTTGCCACAGAATCCAGTAGTTGTTTTACAAAACATGTACTAAGTGATACTGAAGAAGGAAAACTTGGATTAGATCTTTTCAGCTGAAGTCTAAGACATGAAATAATTAAGGGAGAACAGAAATGGCCATCTTTCAGAATTGAATTAAGAGTTTATCTACAAAAAGATTAAATTTCATCCATCACTAGAAAACAAGAAAGACGTGACATGGGAGCCTTTCTTTATTGGGCTGTGGTTACCCAAATTTTCAGTAGCACATGAACTAACAATCTTATGGGGTCTAAAATAGATTTGACATGAGGTCCAATGTAAGTATGCCATGTTTGACATGAGGTCCAGCTCCAGTTCCAGGAGCTTCAGGCTCTTCTCACTGCAGAACAAGATAAGAAGCATCAAATAAAGACATTTATATGGACTTATTCTTCTGTCAGAAAATAACTGTACCTGCAACTCTGACCTTCAACACACACTGCCAAAATCGCCCTGCACTACCTCACAATAGGTTGCTTGAAAGTCATCTCAGAAAACTGTCAGTGAGAACAGAGGGATGCTGAAAAACTAGATTTCAGTAGGAAACTATTCAATTTTTGCTCAATAATCTGTACACAGATAAAGAAACTAATAAATAATTCTTCACATGGAGCAGCTGTTTTTCATGGCATGGGACAGAAAGAACCTAACATTTTCCCAAAATAGTTGCACTGATGTGATTAGATCAGTGAATTGATGTCATGCTGACTGAGAAATTAGAGAAAGGAAAAGGAAAGGGAAGAGTCTGTGTTTCTCCCAGCATCTCCCTAGAAACTCCTCTTCAGACACTTAAGCTCTGTACGCAGGAGCTGCCCTGCAGTTTCCACACAGTGGAAGGCAGCAAGAGGCAGCTGCCAGCCAGCACTGAAAATTGCTCCGGTGAAAAATGAGGAGTAGTCACTGTGACAGTAAAAATTTACCAGCAGCGACAAAGAGGTGTGAAAGTAAGCATTTCACAAATGGAAAGTGAGAGGAAGGATGGCTTGCAGCGAGTGGGCAAGTATAGACAATATATGTCATGAAGGCCTCCAGGAAGCTCCTGATTCAAAGACATGTGGAGATGGGTAAGAAATAAAAGACAGCAGGCTGTGGATGTCTTTTACTGGAGTTTAAGATAAAATAGATTTGATTAAGGGAGACAAAAGAAAAAGAAAAAATATGAAGGTTTCTGACCTGGTGAGACCTTATCTTGGTTGAGCATTGGAAAGAAGTTTTGACCAGGAGAAAGAGGGAGTATGAGGACTAGAAACCCCATGAATAGGTGGAAAGAAATAGGCACAAGTGCTAAACCAAGCAGAAAAAAGCAAACATAAAAAACAAAACAAAAACAAAAAAAAAACCAAAACACAAACCAAACCAAACCAAACAACAAAAAAAACAAAACAGTGAAAACCTTTCATAATCCCCCCCGTGCACAAACCCAGAATGTCAACTTAGCAAAAAGTAACAAGACAGAATTATTTCCTTAACCTGAGCAATGACCTTCCAATCACCTTTGAAAATGGTTGTGGTTTGAGTGAGGTGCTGGCTGAGACGTGAATCACAACAGGAGCTCTGTGTGTGACCCCAGAGCTGCAGATAAAGCCAGAGAAGTGCTCAGCCAAGTCAGGACAAGTTCTGGGAAACATCCCAGGTACAAAACCTCACCTGAACCCATAGCTGACAATTACAGGAGCAGACTTCAGGGGACATAAATGGGGAGAAAACTGGTGACTATTAAGGGTACAAAAGCACAAAGGCTCTTGCTGGTGCTTTCAGATTAGAGCAATTTCAAGCCATACCATGACCTCAAAGCACATTCTATAAGGAGAAATTAGATACAATTCCCCACTGTGGTCTAACGAACCAATACAAAAGCATGAGCAAATCTCATTTTTAAAGGACATGTGCAGACTGTAGGTTTAACTAAGAATCTTAGGAGGAAAGCTTCATAGAAAGTTCCAAAATTTCTGAAGTAGAAAAAGAGAAAAATGATCAAACACTGAAAGTGAGTCAACATCCAGTAGGAAATCCCAGATGCAAAATTGCATTAGTTCCAGTACATTTCTGCACAGAGGTAAGCGAGCTCTTAGTGGAAACAGCAGAAGATTTACTAGAGGTTTTTTCATTAAAAATAAATTCTTTCCTCCCTAACATAAAGAGGTTCTGTGAGGTGGCAACAGAAACACACAGATGAATGGATAAGAATAAAAGGGGAAATAACGCTTCTTTTTGTGACTTGTTAAAAAAGCAGGCAAAGAAGGTTTTCTTTCCATTTTTTTAGAGGTGTGTAACACCAGTATGAGTGTACATTTCTGTAAATTCATTCAGTGGGAAGGAAGCTCGCTGCTTTGTCTTATTGGGAAAAATCAAGACACAGCAAAGTGCTTTCAAAACTACCTGCCTGGAAGTGGAGAACTGAGGCACAGGGAGCAGGCAGCTAACAACACACGGCCTTTGAAGTGCCAGGGAAAATCACAGCAACCATCCAGACTCCAAGGAGAGCCCCAGGATCCTTCCTTGCTAGTTAACAGGATGCAAGAATTGCCCCCAGGCTACATTCACCTTTCCATCAGGCTAAGCCAGTTGGTTCCTTTCATGTGTTGGAGCAGTTGAGTTTTACACCATCCAATGAGAAAGGCGAGGCTGCAGACAGGAAAGCAAATGTGGAAGGAACTGAGCCACCTCCCTCCCATTCCCGAGGCTGGGAGTGGGACAGGACCATGGCACAGCACACCAAGGGATGTTCCTTCAGTGATCCAGGAGGAGAAATGCATGGGAGTGCACTCAGGGAATGAGAGCAGCACATTTCTTCCACACTCACACCAATTATCCCATAGGTGGTGCAGAGTTCACACACAGCATTTTTAGAATCACCTTAAAATCCAGCCAGGGCAAAGATGACAAAACAAAGGGGAAGGCCTTCAGGAAGGAAAGAACAAGGATATTTATCATGAAAAAAGAGGTGAGATTGCTTGAAGATACGACTTAATTACAAGGAAGGATTTGAAGGAAGAGAGAGAGAAAATGCTTGAGAGAGAACAAGGAGACAATCATGGGAGCCACATAAAGGAAGCCAAAGAAATAAGAATGGGAATTGATGATGTGAGTGCACATTAACCTCTCTTGTTTTTGCTCCCAGAGACTCACTCCAAAGTTAAAAAATGCTCTTGGATATTTGCCATGCAGTTGGTGAATCCGAGAACACACCCCTGCAGGCCCATCATGGCTCTAGATTGGCCTAATAAATCACTTGTCCCAAGACAATGCAATTAAGCCTAATTAGCCGATAGCTTTATTCCTAAACAGTCTCTTCCCAAGGGAGGTTTTAACTTTTGGTTTCTAAATTAGCTCAAGGAGCTAAATTGCTCTCATCTCCTTGGCAAAGCAACAGTTCATTTCTACCTTAGCACAGGATGCTTCATGCACTCAGGGGACACGTGCTCACTGCACGAGTAGTTTATTTACATTAGCCCATAGTCTGAGTCCAGTAGGACCAGTGAGAACCCTTCTGGAACAGCAACATGTTCACTGCCATCTGTCACCACTGACTTTCCCACCTGGCTGCATCCAGCACAGCTTCCCTACGAGTCTCCACATTGCTTCTCCAGATCCTCTCCTTGACCAGGACAAGGAGCTCTGTTCTGATAAAGCTTCCAGCAGTGCTGAGATACTCAGAGGGGACAAATTCAAGGGGCCAGTGAGAAATGGACCATCTTAACCTATTATATTGGTAAAGTCTGAGTAGAAGACTCAATCTGAGTAAAAAAAATTCTTCCCTGTAAGGATGGAGAGGCCCTGGCACAGGGTGCCCAGAGAAGCTGCGGCTGCTCCATGCCTGGCAGTGTCCAAGACCAGGTTGGCTGGGGCTTGGAGCAACCTGGGATAGTGGAAGGTGTCCCTACCCATGGCAGGGGTTGGAATGAGCTGGGCTTTAAGGTCCCTCCCAACCTAAATCATTCTATAATCCCATGATTCCTAGAAGCATTCTAAACAAGATCAGCTTTAGCTCTTTCCAGTACAGTAGATATAAAACAACCTTCCAAATCCTTTTATGACTGTCCTTTGCTTCCAACTCACGTTCCTCCAAAGTTACATTATTTTCAGCAGTTTTACAGAAGATTCAGCTCTTTATTTTGGGGATTATGCGACTCTAATTCAACGAAAAGACCAATGTGATATCTCCTCATAAATCAAGAAAATTAGCAAAGAAAAACTCAGTGGGAGGTACCAGTGCTGGAAGATGTAGAGTAACTTCTTGCAAAACAGTTACTGAAGAGAGGTTTGCACTGGAGCAAGATGGGGATCCAGAGCACCTGGCAAAAATGGGAAGGGGAAAGTATAAGGAGCTGGAGTAGCATATCTCTGTTCATCTGACACCAGGGTTAGAGTTCACATACCAAAAAAGCTGTGCAGGTCTCTATAAAGAAGTAACAGGCAGGAAGCTATTTGTGCTCTGGCATTTCAATTGGCATCATAATACCAAAAGGGGAAGTAGTCTGAGAAAAAGAGCTGATATCTCACCTCTGTCTGTGAAGAAATTGGCTGAAGATGCCTTTTGTTCCTCAAAGCTAATATGAAATCGTTACCTTTTTGCTTCTTGCTCTTTTAAACTTTTCATTTTAATCCTATGGTAAAAGCCAACACATTCTTTGGACATCAGCTGCTTCCTGCACATGCAGCATTTCTTCATAGAAACTTTTCACTTTTAAACACTACCTGCTGCTAGTGTGGGCTAAAGTCTTGATAAATCCCTTCATTATAAACACTGCACAGTTTTCATTTAATCCTCTGCCAGGGTTTATCTATTATTTTCCTGACTGCTTTACATATATTTATTTCCCTTTCATCTGTTTAAATTGTGCCTTACTTTTACTTAGTGTACTGTCTCAGGGCTCTGCAAATTTGTCTCCTCCTGTCCCTTTCATCACCTGGCAGCAGAGCTGAGCCTCCTGCCCATCTACACCTGCAAACACCCTGCTGGGAACACCTGACTCAAGCATCTTCTCCCCCAGCTGCTCACAAATATTCACATTTCATTACAGCTAAACTGCTTGATAATTCAAGTTATCCTCTTTACAAATGGAGAATTAGGGAGGGAGAAAAAAAATTCAAAAATCAAAATGGGAATTTTTCTGGAGCCCAAACAGCTAGACAAGCAAAATTTCTCTCTGAAGTCTGAAGTGTGTTGGAAACCTCCCCTCTGCAACAATTGCATGGAAACCTGGTGGCACAGGCTCAGCCTGCATTGACCTAATGGTTTCAGTAGTATTTCATAGCTCTGCTCTCTCCAGGTCCCTTTTTTTTTTTTTTTATTTGAAACCTTCACATAAAGAAATCACTCTCACACAATTAGCCAGAAATATATTGCATTGTGATATATAGAGCAGGTATTAAAAAAGCTATTTGAGTATTAAGAGAGTCTTCAAAGGAGGTGAGATCATGGGAGAATGGGGATAGATCAGCCCCATATGTCAGATTGATTCAGTTTTACTGCTCTAAGGACAAAGATGGGGACTAGCAAAGGACTACCCCACATGCTTGGGTAGAGATGTTAATTGGGCTGGCTACAACATGTCACTTTTAGACCCATGGCCCCTGCAGTGAATTAGAGAGCCATCCCAAGCTAAGCCAAGGTGTTTGCAGGACTGCAGGATGGTGTTTGCAATGACACAAAGCAACAGCAGGACACAGGAGACTGTGTCACCCCCAGCTTCCATCTGATCTAGAGATCAAGCCTTGCCCTCAGGCATAAATCCTTTCCCAAAATGCTGAATTATCAACTTTATAACTCTTGTGGGAATCTTGCACTTCCATGAAGAAGAGTGTGACTGGTTTGCCTTTTGTCTGCTGGGACATGCCCAGGTATTAGTGATTTACATCAGGTTTGGGTTTGGAGGTTTGCAGTGAGGCAGCCCCAAAGCAGAAAACAGCTCTGGCATGGCCTCATGTAGTGATGGTAAGGCTATTAAATACTGTAAACACTTTAAACAACTCTTTCTCAAGTTGCATTTTAAAAGAAAGCAGCAAATAAATGTTTTGTTGTTGGAGGAAGCAGCTGGAGACGAACCCAGTTTCTTAAACTGGACATAAGACAAATCATACTCACAAAATTAAGAGAAGTTAAACCAAAATACCTAAATTCCTTTGCTGATGTGCAGTAGCTGAGTTTGGGGGGTTTAAAAATGAAATTTTGGACCGAGCTGTTTTATTTTCAATAAGTCCCTTTTGTCCCAGTCTCAGACAGTAAAAGACAAATGTTCTCCCTCTCTGAATTACAGTCAGAACATACATTTTCCCATTAAGACACAATAGATTATTTCCATATAAAAATAACTACCTAGTCGATAACTTGCAGGAAATATGAAGGATGAGACAAATTAGAGAAAATTTATAAAGGTGGGTAAAAAGTGACTCACCTAAAACCAGCCGTGAGTTAGACCGGTATTTCAGACAGCTCAAACGACAAAAAGGTGTCAGATGGATTGGAAATTAATTCCCTGCTTATGTGTGGGCTGAGGTGCAAGGAAACAAGTGGCTGGTGCCTCTGTTCTTGACTGAAGTTGTGTGGCCACTGGGTGTCATCCTTGATTCAGGTGACAGCCAGAGCCTCTGCAGCTACAGCACAAAGCCTGCAACTTCCCGAGCAGTTAAATTCCACTCTATTTGATTGTACAACACACAGCAAATTGCTCTGCATTTAAATCAGCTATACAATTGAATACTTTGACATAGACAAATTCTCCTTTGTCTTAGTGCCTTATTTGGAGTCCTGAAATGGCTGGTTGATGCAGGAAAGAAAGAAAAGTAGTGCAACCAGGGCATAAGAACTACAATTTGATGACTTATTATCAAATCTCAGAAAATATTAAATAACTATGATTAAATAATGCAGAGGGTCGATGCAGGAAGTTTGGAATTATTTCCTTAATTTGTCCCAGGCTGGAAAAGCCTATTCCATACAGGTAATTTCATTTAAGATATTCAGTATCCAGATTCAGTACACAAATTAATGGCTATGCATGAAGGAGCTGGTTCAGGAAAAACTAATCTAATCTCTTACCTACAATACCAAGCTAGTACCCTCAAAAAAGTTCCAAAATGTCATCAAGAGGGTAAAAAGAATGAAAGTCCTCAATATTATATTCATTCCACCTATAGCTATTCTGTAATTTTTCACATTTTTTTTCACTGTTCAGCATTTTCCCAGTTCCTCACAACCAGGATCCACGGGAGCCACACAACCAGGTGTGGCCATGGAAGCAATGCCACAACAGGGGCAACAGGGGAGCAGGAAAAAACCTTCCCAGAAGAAACATCCAGATACCCAGTATGTTTTGCCTGTGTTCACATATAAGGTTGGAATCAGCTCACAACAGGTCATATGTCATCCTAATGAGTTTTCTGTTATGGGTGACTGAGAAGAACTTATCAGTGTTATTTTGTTATCTCCTGGGAGTCTAGACAGTCTGAAACCAGCACATAGTGGAGCAAAGCTGCTTATTATAATACTATTTGTCTCCAAAACCTGATTTGGTTTGCGTTCTTCAAGCGAAAATAAAAGGAAGTGCCAGCAATTTCTCCAAGCACTACCGCCAGAAATGCTTACATTTGTCAGTGCATTAAAAGTATTTATCCCACTGTCCTCAATATACATAGATATAGCCATAAAATGGCTTAAATAACAGGTATTTTTGTTAATGCAGCTAACCTCAGCTGATAGCTCAGCTTTCCATGGATTATACAGTCTTTCTGAACAGATCTCTATGTAATACTTCCCAGCTTTACCAGTGGATACAATTTTAATGAAAACATGCCACTACTAAAGAGCTATTAGGTATAGAGTTGAAATTGTCTTTGATTTTGTTCACCAACCAAAGACTTCAATGATTATTTAAAATCCATTTTTAAAGAATGATGTTAAATATTCTCTTTATATTAAGTAGCCTCATAGACATGTTTTAGGATGCTTGTTTTTTAATATTATCAACATTCTCTTTTATGGTTCTATTTAGTTAAGAACTGATAGACTTAAAGGAGGAAATGCATTTTAGATGTGAGCATGTGCATTAGCAATTTCAAAGTTTACTAAAGTTAGTGTAAAACAACCCATCTCAAGTAACAAAGTCAGATAACCAAATTTTCTTTTCATTGAAGCAATAAATCAGTAACAAATATTAGCCCAATGAGTTTTTCTTGAAACAGGAATTTTCTTCTGCTTCTGTAAATATATGCATAGATGCATATAACCATATTCTATGGCAAGGAACCAACAGAATTTCACTTTCAGATCTCAATTCAAAGATTCTTTCTCATTTAAACTTTACAGCACCTTTTATTTGGGAATTTATTGTTAGAAAAATACTTACGTTGGTTTAATACTCTTGGAATGCTTTTCATGAATGTAGGCACCAGCAAGGCCGCCTGCTCCAGAATTTAAATACTGCAAAGAATAAATCAACATGTACATTCATGCTCATTATCTGTAAAGTATCACTTCCCTCACCCTGATCCATAAAACAAACCAATTTTAACATTTCTAGTGGTTTCTAGATGGAGATCTTAGCATTTGTCACAAAGTGCTGATGGAGGTAAAAGCAGATATATTTTTCAGATTAGTTTTAAAAGCATCTCTCTTGGCTTACGTACGGTACTTGAAGTCTAACAGGCCAGAAAATTGAAGTACATCTGAAACAGTTCCATATATATTTGCTTTATATGTATATTATATATAGCAAATCATCAAACAATTCATCTAACTATGTGTGTTGAGTCCTAATCTCACTAGGAGTCAAAAGAACTAAAGATACCTTGCTCTGTGATCTGAAATTAATAAAGTTTAGACAAGAATATTCTCTTATTTAGGGACCACTTCATAAAATATTATAGCTGTGCGACCTTCTTGGTGTGAGAAGAGAAGAACCCCTGATCCCATGTCCACAGGGCAGATGTTTAACCACCACCAGTATCCTTCTCATATCCAGAAGACCTTGTAGGTCACTGCCACCATCACTTTTTGGAATCACTCATAACAAAGGCACCATTAAAGAAGTTGTCCATCTCTCTATTATGAATTTAAAGATTCAGCCAAGTCTTGCTCCACAGCTCAGGTGCAGCTCTTACTCACCTGACGTGTTTGCTGACCCATGAGATAAGTGACATTATGGAAAATGGTCTCCAACAATGAATCTATTTTACCTTGTAGGAGCACCAGCAGGCAAAATCCACTCCCCAGTCATGCAAATGCAGCTCTACATTACCAACAGCGTGAGCCAGGTCGAATCCGACAAGGCATCCCTGCAGGAAAGAGATTATTATTAGGTTACTTATTAAGATAATAATCACTGTGAAATTATCTTGAAAAGAGCTCCTTCATAGCTTAACTTGCTCTCAGTATGTGCAGGCTACCTAGAGACTTTTTACAGAAGCAGAGTGATAGGATAAGTGGGAATGGATTTAAACTTAAAGTGGAGAGATTTAGGTTAGATGTTAGGAAGAAATATTTGTTCTGTGAGGATGGTGAGACACTGGAACAAGTTACTCAGAGAAGCTGTGGCTGCCCCATTCCTGGAAGAGTCCAAGGCCATGTTGGGTGGGGCTTGGAGCAACCTGGGAAAGTGGAAGGTGTGAAATTGGAACAAGATGATCCTTAAGGTCCCTTTCAACCCAAACCCTTCTATATGATTAATCTGTCAAGCCCCATCTGTTCTGAGTCATTACTAGAAACAAGTTTTCTACACCACAGATACATGTAGAAATCACCAATTGTTCTGTGATTTGTCTTCAAGGATGCTTGCATAGGATTTAGATTGCTGAGGTTTTGATTGTTCAGTGAAGTGGAATCACTTGAAACGAGTATTGAGAACAAATGTATAAATACAAACACTTGTATGGCACAACAAACCCCAGGCAGAGACAGTCATAATGATGCAGTTACCCATGAACAATTACATTCCAATATATATTCATGCTCAAGGTATCTCTGGTATTTAAACGAGGAGGACCTTGCTCTTTGGGAATCCAAATGGATGAGACAGCAGCTTATGCAATGCCTTGATCTTCAAGAACGTTTATACTTGTCTTTAAAAAGAAAGATTCTGTAATTTCTCTGTGAAAAGTCTTGTATTCACCATAACCATAATTTGCACAGGACGCTGAGAAAAGGTGGCGGGGGGGGACCCAACATCTAAGGACGACAGACTTCTAGATCTAAAAGTAAAGTTTTACTCACGAAATAACCACTGGATGGCAGCATTTTTAAACTAAAAAGTTATTCTGAGCTTTGCTATTTATTTAAGAGCAGATAAATAAAGCTGCTTTTTGTGCCTGGACTACAAATTAAATGCTATTTTACATTTTACTTTTAAAACACAAACAGCTTGCTTGCAAGCAGCAGGGTAAGAATAAGAGTGAGAGCACAGGCTTCAGAAAAATCAACGTCCAATAATAAAACAAAGGGTTTTTTTAAGAATCTCCTGCTGTTTCTTGCATGGAGGGAGTCTTAGCTAAATTATTTAAGCAGTACTTTGGTATATTTAATCTTCTGTATAAACTAGATAACAATTTGTACAGAGCAGCATTTTAAGAAGATGTGACACGTTAATTCTAATGGAGACATTTGTGAAGTTATCAGCTGGAAAAGTTGCTCCTAAACGATGGGAAGAAAACTCACTGCCATAGCATTTGCATGGTCTAAATGTTGGAACTAGAGTCCCAGTAAATAGCCACGGTGGCTTGATTTCACAGGGACACACAGAACTGAGTTAAGACAAATCAACTGAAATGGTGAAGCTAATGCAGAGAGGCTGGGGCACACAGAATTCTGATGGGAGTGCTCTCATTCAGGGATAAAACGGCTTTGGATCACAGAAATAAGTTACAGCACACTAAAGCCAATTGCCAGGGAATGAGTAGGTTCTCGTAGGGTTTTCAGGCATTAACTTAAAAACTGCAGTTGACTGGATTTAAACCTTAGCAGGTACATACATCCCACACAAACTTTTGGAAACAATTCTATGACAGATTCATGGAAAGCAGGAATAACACAATGAGAGTCTTGCAGAATGTATGTGTCTGGCTGTACATTAACAAAACTGAAGCAAATTTTAAAAAAGAAGTATCTCATAAAGACAAATCATGTAAGAAATTTAATTCTATAACTCATCTGCCAAAACCAGGTGTCCTTTCCCTGTCAGTATGTCACATACTGTATAAAAAATTATGTTCAACTACACAATATCAAATTATGAAAATACAGTAGATGGGAGGTAGGAGGAGACCCCTTGGGACAGTGGGAGGTTGGATGCCTTCACAATAATGAAGCTCCATAACCACATCCACATAATGTTTGACATGGACAAAGTTTTTCGGCACTGACAGTGGCTTCAATAGTTCAGCTCAAACCCACACTAGGCTCAGAGCCCACAGAAAGGAAGGCCATTGACATAACACCCATGGGCCATCCTACTGAAGTCCTTTAGCTGCTCCCCACCACTTTGAAACTGGTTGGTGCCAATTCCACTGGGGACTGTTTAACAGCATTGAAGCACAGCCTGGAAATTCGGGTTCGGTGCTGGCAGGGCTCCTGCATCGTCTCAGAAACGCCCACTCACACCAGTTTGCTCGAGTCGTCATCTGCAAGATGGGTTGTGCTGGTTTGCTTTCCCAGGGAGGTGTCTGGCACTTGAGTCACACAAACAGCAAATGTTTAGCCACACAGATTGCATGGAAAAAGTAAAACAAACTGAAGCCGCTCTCCGTGCACAAGCCACGCAGAACCAGGACTGCGTGGGAATAGCGCTTCCCCAGACTGGGGGGGAAACAGAGCTCTCCATCTGCTCCGGGCAAAGGACAGGACATGTGCTCTCCCCTGCCTCTTCCGTTTTATTCCAACATCTAAAAGTCATTTCTGCAAAGTGTCTGGGTAGCTGCTGATAACCAGCAGGTAACAACTCAGCATGGACAATGACATTTGGAGAGAGGGAGAGAAATGACAGCTTCACGCCAGCAAAGCTGGGACATTTAGAAAGAGAGACAGGAAAAGAAATGAAGATGAAGGATCTTAAAGCTCTTCCTACTGGGACTCAAGAGATTAAAATATTTTACATAATGCTACAGAGTCAGTGGAAAGTACAATGTAACTTATGAAATGAAAATTGTGTTTGAAAGGTAGAGTCTCCTAAAAGTCAGCCATTTCTTCACTTGTAGAAGAATAAAACAACTCAGCGTCCTCCATCCTCTAGAGCAAGCTTGAAAGTACGATACAAGGAAAACTGTTTCATCCTCCTCAGCCTGCTGATGAGTCTCTCGCACAATACGTAGTAATTTCGATTTATCTGAGAGACCTTAGATGGAAAAATAGCCTGAGGTAATTTTTCAAGCTTAATTTAGTTCATTTAATATTTAATGACTTAATGAAGCTGTCTATGTGCAGAGCTTTCACTCTGGGAGGAATCTTAATGTACGCAGAGAACTTAGGAAATTGGCTTAAAAAATGTAAAAGGAAATCAGTAACTTAATTCATAAATGATTGACCTCAAGAATCCTAGGACATTTTCCAGGCCTCCAGAGCTCACAGCTCAAATCTCTAGCCAAGCCTTGATACAGCACAACACTGTGGGACTTTATTTCAATTGTACATTAAAAGAATTATTAAGACCATCTGTGTATGACTTTTCTCTCTGACATACTGGCTGACAAGTGATTTTTTTTTCCCTCTCTTCTTCTCAAATGACATTTTCACCTTGTATTTTCCCCTTCTGACTCATTTGCTTGTCAGCTCTCCCCAAACTATTTTTTGTTCAGGAGTGCAGGGTCACTCACTACCCTTCATCCCTGGGAAGGAGAACCTTGCATTTTGCTACAAACATGACTTTTCAGTCTTATCTGCTTTTAAAAGGACTTTCAGCCTATCTGTGGCAATATGTTGACTAGAAGACAATGCTGGATTCATCTGGTCCAGAAGCTCTTGAAGGAGATATGGTCTGTAAGTCCAATTAAACCCATAGAAACATTTTGTTTTTCTCTAATCCAACAGCAGCTCCTAACCCCAGCTCTTGCCTGGGAAAAGAGAAAAGGAGCCAATCCTTTTGAAAACCCCACACTTCGGGCATTTTGATAACCAGAAGCCCTGAGTCCAAGATAAGCAGCAGGGAGCAGAAATGCTTCTTACCAACAGAAACTCTCATGAATCAACGATTTTGTGGCTGTTCAAGTAAATATTTGTCATACGCAGATGTTGAAGTGTGGTGTAACAGTTTGTTACATAGAGGGGTTGTATAAACATATAAACATCACTTAACCCTGGGGCAGAATATGTAAGGACATTGAGCTGAGTATATCTGACAGGAGGGAAATAAAAACACGGCTGGCTCGTGCTTTTCAAGCCTTAAGGGTACTCAAACAGTTCTTCAGGTTGAATTAATTTTGCTTTTTCAGTATACTAATGACATTTTAGCCCATGAATCTACCTGGATCTCAATTCTGCACACTCGAAGCACAAAGATACTAGAAATTCAATTTGGTTTTTTTTTTGTTTGTTTTTTTGTTTTTTTTTTTTTCTCTCTCTCTTGAAAAATCTGTGGAAGAAGAGATTCATGTCTACATTATGTCATTTCTAACAGGCATTCAGATGGAAGCAGGCCTTTGATATCTACCTGTTTTTGCTGGAATGCTGAATTGCTGTCACAAATTGCTCTCCTCTTCAGGAACATGATACAGTCTCTAGGTAAAGTGTGGGGTGTTTTTGTGTGCATCCCTGTGGAAGCCCATTCCCCTGAGTTAATATTATTATTATTTGCACTGCTTTGCAGGAATTTCAATCTTTCTCCTCCAAGTCCTGGTTACCTCCTCAGATTTTATAGACATCGAATCCATTTCCACTCCATGTAATAAGCTGTGAGTGACTATTCTCTCCCAGAACACCACTTTGGGGCAGTTTAGAGCTATCAGAGAAACTTCATCTCCTGCACATAGCCAAGTCTGCAGCCCACAGCCCAGAGAGCATCTTTGGAGAGGTGGTAAAGCGATAGGTTTTTCCCAGGTTGTTCATCTTTATGGAAAAGAAGAAAGATTTCTCTCTCTCTTTCTCAGACACCCTTCAGACACATCACAGAGCAGCTTTCTGGGAAGCAGCACTGAAGACATGTAGGTGTTGGCAGCTGAAGGAAAGCTCTGCTGCCACCAGGAGAGACTAGAGCAGTGGGTGGCATCATCCTGCTAATAACCTGTCTTCCCTTCCAAACATTCCAGCACCGTGGAATTGTGATTTCTATGGTCAGCAAAGTGCTGGCAGACACTCCAGGAAACTGAAAGCAGTGTTGCTTTTGGAGCTCATACACAAACCCACTTCCCTTGCAGCTGACTCCCCACATTTCTTTTCACCCGGCTTTTTTACATCCGTGTCAGAAGTTGGTTTTGTTTTGTACTGTTTCTAACACTGGGTTTTAACACCAGGTTGTGCTCTGTGAGAACATTCCCTTTTTATATCCCACGGGCCCTGCACCAGATCTCACACCCGCTCTGCTCTCCCAGGGGGGACTTTGCCATCACTTGCCGTCAGCATAACTTACGCCCTGATGTCCAGAAAAAATTCCACTGCCAAACCTACTGCTACAGAGATATATAGTGTGCTGTGAGGTAGGAACCTCTCCAGGGAGCTAAACCATTAAATGTAAAGAGTTAGCTGGTTTGCCAAAAATCCAATAATACTAAATAAGTTTACCCTTCAGTGGTTTAATCTTGTATAAGATAAGGTGCATCCAGTAAAAGGCTGCCACCATGGAAAGTCTGGTGACCTCCTGTTGATAAGACAACTTAATTAAAAACTATTTTCTCCTGGATTCCTAAGGCAATTGAGACGGTTGAAGAGTCATGTCCACAGAACACACTGCCTGCAAGCTCTGAAGGCTGAGTCATCACTAAAGCACACTCAGCTTGTGATGTTGATGTGCTCCACATTGTGCCTGTCTCTGGAAAACTCATCAGTGGAGTCGGAGCAGTGCTGGCTCCGTGGGGAGCTCACTTCCCTGCTCAAGCGGGGCAAAAATCTGCCATAGCTACAGGAAAGGAGGAAAATCATGAAAGTCTGTCGAAAAAGCTCAGAAATCTTACACAAACTAACTTTCAAAGACAGATTAAAGCTGTGAATGCCTCCTCCTCCTTCTTCACTGAGGCTCTCGGTATTCTACCCTTCGAGAAAAGCCATGTCAAAGTTAATAGTCATGAATTACCTTTTCCAAATAGTTTAACATTCATCTGCCTGAAAGATTGCTCCCACAGGGCTATTTCTTCATGCAGCACACAGTCCCCAAAGGGTCTGGGCACATAGTGCTTTTACATTTTACCAGAGACCTACAAATTTCTGTGTTTTGTTTCACAAAAAAAAAAAAAAACAACCAAAAAAAAAACAGAACAACTGACATTAAAGTATTTCACAGAGAAAAATAAAATTGATCTAATTGATCTAAAATTGGTATGAAAAGGACACATCTGGAGCAGTCCTACCTTTTTTTGGCCAGCCTTTGTTATTCTAGGGATGTCAAACAACTGTCCCGTGTAGTACTGCACCCCACTGAACAGAATGACAGCAACAGAGTCCCCTTCCTCCTCAATTGCAGCCAGGATATCTTCAGTCCTCAAGGTCTCTTCCCCCTAAAACAAAGTTAAAGCACACATTTTACACCAACTCTGCCAGTAATGACATTTCCATTCCTTACTTCACAATCTATATTTTACCATGAGCTGGGTTGCTTGAATAAGGAGACCAAAAGCAAACCCTTATCTTAGAAATTATATACAAAGGTAGTGCTATGAAGTAGCCTATGAGCAAGTAACCTCAAAAAAATAATCATCAGCAAGTGAATCTTGGAGGTGCCTGTTATAAAAAGTCTATTCACTTCATACCCTAACATGCTTCATACTCTTTAATATTTCTGACAGTTTTAATTTACAGAATTCAAAAATTCAAATTCCTGGTGCAGACAGAATATCTAATGATTTTTAAGTGACTTCTGAAATTTGTGACACCCACAAGATTTGAAAGTTGTCTCTCAGTTTCACTCTGTACTTTTCTGATAAACTTGGTATCCCACAGGAAGCTATTATAAACCTGCCATATTCATATTTCAAAAACAATGTCTCACATCATCAAAAGTACAAAAATCCCCAAACCTGTGGTCATTAAATATAGAAGAATTTCAGCCACAAGAAAAAAAAATAAAATCAACCTCATTTTTGATTCTTTACAGGAAAATCACTGCCCCATCCTCCTCCTGTCTTCCTAGCAAGGGATCTTGTAAAACATACCACCACCTAGGGATCAATTAGGCAGTGAAAACCTAGAATTAAATTAGACTTGTTACTGAAAAAAGCTTGGGCAAGATGGTTGAATTGCAAGGGACTGTTATTATCTCAACAATCTCTGCAAATCTATCAAGCGTTCAGGAGTGGGCTCTTTACTCACAAGATGACTCAGATTTCAGAAGCAAAAGGTCACCCTTGGTTTATAGTTAGGTGACAAAGTTCTTAATGCTGCAGAAGTGAAGCGAGGCAGCCTTTCAAATTAATCTGAATTGCATATTACCCAGAGCAGACCTTTCCCTCAGCCCGTGCTGATGCAGACACAGTGGTGCTCGTGTTGTGGCAATCTCTTACCTCAGGACATTCAAAGGACATTGGGCATTCTCAATGAGTTACTGTATTTTGCAGGTGACTCAGGATGCTGCCAGTTTTTTTTTGGAAACAAGAAAAGTAGGGGAAGTAGCTTTTTTGTTGTTCTTCCAGGAAAACTGAGTATTGAATCAGCAATTATAAAGTGGGATTTAATGTCAAAAAATATACGCTGAAACATGTCTGTTTATGATTCATTAATTTTATCTATATTTTAATAAACACAGATTGCAACTTTTACACTAGAATATTTGAGAATATATGCCTGCAGCAAACAGACAGATTCCTCACCAACCTGCTGTGGCTGCAGCAGCAACATGCTTTTCTCCACATCCAGCCCATGCAGTCGGAGCTGGGACTCCACAGCATACTGGAAGAGAATTCCATGCAGACAACATTAACACAAATACATGATAAACAACTGCAAGGGATAAAAGGACAAATACAACAGAACTTGAGAAAGGCATTCAGATGCCTTGCCTTTCACTAAAAGTAATGCTTGAAAGCATAATCCAGCTCCACTGAGAAATTCACAGATTTCCTTTCGGCTGAAAAAGATCTGAATTTAATCTTAAGAGAGACTGCAAGGACAAAGTCAAAGCCTGAATCCCACAGGGTGAATCCATAGAGCAGAATGAAGGTGGAGATGGGGCCCTGAGCAGCCTGATCCAGTGGGTGGCATCCCTGCCCATGGCAGGGGGGGTGGCGACATGATGATCTTGAAGCCATTTCCAACCTAAACCATTCCATGGTTCTGTGATGTGATGTGATGTGATGGATGCACTTCACCAGAGGCCAGAAAGCCAAGCCTGCAGGGGTAACAGCCAAGGAGGACTGAGCATCCCTTCTCCAGGAGCCCTGGGTACCCACATGCCCTGCTGCAAATACAAACAAAGTTTGTCCAGCACACACATCCTGCCCTGTGACACTCTCACCTCTTCTATTTGCTGCACAGCTGGAGGAAAATAAGAGCTTTAAACTCTCAAGCTATTTAAAAAATCCTATCTGTCCATTTTATTGATAAATAATGGTCCTGGAGATTAAATAACAATTATCAAATAACAATATAAAAGAGTTTAAAATTTCACGACAGGAACGGAAGTGGTGGCAGTTGCAGAGATTATTACTGAAGTGCCATAGAAATTTAAGAGGATGGAGGGTAAATCTACAAGTGCATGTGGAACAAATGTGGGATTAATATGAACATTACTTAGAATAAAAGCAATTTGAGGTGTACACATCTGTGCCAGCATGTTCATTACAAATAAACCTGTTAGTAGCTCGAGTAACTTTTATTGCACCTTAGAGATCAAATTTGTTATCAATTTCCAGGAGATTGCAGTGCTGATGATAAAGTAGTGGTGGCCCACAAACCCAAAGATTAATTTGCTCAAAGCTCTCATGCACGGGCTATTGTCTCTTATTTTATAGCACACAAATTATGTTTGAACTAGTAATCTAAAGTGCTAAGAACAAACATTTCCATCTCTGTCTGGGGATATATAAGTGTTAATGTTGTGAGTTTGTATTGATTTGGTTTCATAAAGTAAAACAGCAACAAGAATTAATAAAACATTTACAACTTTAGTTGATTTAGGCCAGTAGTTTGCTCAGTGTCTTTAAAAAGACTAATAAATCAATGCACCCATTCAATCTTCTCCTCATGCAACACTTCTTACTTGAACAAAAGGAATAAAGCTACGATCTGTAAAATATACTAAGCTCAAAAAATTCTGACATATTCTTTTATTGTAATGTTACTTGGACAAGATGAGCTAATAAATATTCAAATCATACTACTGATATTCTTTGGAAAAATATTATTAATAATACAAATATGGTGAAATATTAATTTCTTACATGGTCAGATGGAAAGGCTCTTGCTTCTAGAAGAATTTTATAGCGTCTTGAAGTAGGCTTAAAGAAAGATAGCTGTTAAAGAAAAAAAAAAAGAGAAAAATATTGAAATGTATCTAAGCAGAGATGAGAAAGATGCTCCCAGAATATAACTTAATAAAAACTGCTTTACTTTCATGCAGACTACAGAGAATCCCCCAGAAATTACAAATATTTCTTTGTCCATATAACATTTATCAAAGTAGGAAAGTGTTATAATACTGTATTTCACATATCCATAACAAAGGCCACCAAAACCCAGCCTTGAATACTTGCACTTACAGGAATCAATGGCAAAGCTTTGACTGCAGACAGGGAAGCTGGGATTTCACCCAGCTCCATCCAGCAATCAAAAGCAGCAGCTGGAGAGTAGCAGGCAGTGAAAAAGAATTAATATTTACATCCCTGCCTTAAAACTTCAGTTAAGGAATCATCTCTTTCTCCAAAACAAGGCTGGCCAAAGACCTGATCTCAGCACCTGCAGGCAGATGGTCTTTTCTTCTCAGCTCCTCAGTGCCAGGAGGGCTACGAAGACTTACAAGCCCTCCTGTTCAAGTTAGTTTGGGTGACACAACCCTCTGAACGGTCTGTGTACTCAAAAAATTCACACCTAATTTCAGGGCAGAGTAGCCACTGAACTGGCTTGTGCCAAGCACCATCCTGCCCTGCTCCAGGTTCATTAATTTAAAAAGGTCAGAGGAGCACTTCCAATAATCTGGATAAACCCTGTCGTGAGAACCACACAAAGTGAAGATTCACATCTAAGATCACTCCGTGGAACCAAATATTTGGAAACACTGGAGAACCAGAGACAGGCTTTATGCAGCCACAGGGACACTGAGCATAAATAAAACACATTTATGGTTGCTATGCCATGCAAATCAAAATGCTTTAGCACATTTTAGGCACATATAAAATAGCATAATTTTAAGTGTCATCTCTTGTAGGCAGCTGCATTTTAAGCTTGACTGATATTACAGCTTTGTCTTCCTCACAGTTGAACTCCTGTTTCCATATCTTTGAAATTTGGTGTGGAATTGAAATTGGCGAAGTTACTTGTAGATGTTTCTTAAATAATACCATTTCCTCTGGCAAATGATATACAACACATGTGAGAACACCTCAAACTTCTCCTACAGTGTCCTTGAAAATATTTCTCCGTCCAGTTTTAATGCTTAGTATTGAGTCAGGCTGTATCTTGCACATACATTATTCAAGATACAATTCCCAAGGCTTAAAAACTTAATCTGTCACCCAGTGCTGTCTCTACGAGGTCCTCAGAAAACACTTTGCTTGCACACACAAAGAAAGGAAAGAAATACTTGTCAACACAGGATCAAATATACATCATAAAGACATACCATCAGAAGGTGCAAGTTAACAGTCAGCCCATTCATTAAGGCTATTTCTTGCCTTTTGGCCCCTGAAATAATAAAAAGATAAAAAGTTTGAAAAATGGTTGGAGTTTTTCTTTAAAATTTCAGAGAAAGATAGAATAATGGTGAGAAAGCAAAAGCATGAATTCAGTCAATGTCTGGAAAAGTCTGGAAAGGAAATAAACGTTTGAGGTGTCATCAGAGTGAAATAAAAAGATTTCTTGTCTGACTCTCTACACTGCACAGGCAGGAAAATATTTATTTTTTTCAGGTCAGACACAGAAAACAAAGCAAACAAAAAAAACCCCAACGAAATCTTCACATTTCCCAGCAAATCACCAGTGAATTTATTATCTTGAATACCTCAGACAAGTGAGGTCACAAAGGCTATATGTAAAGCAAGACTTAAAGACTTATTTTTATCAGAAGTTCATATGTAACCCAAGTGAGAAAACGTATTGAGATAATCTTCTGTTGTAAGTGGTTACTGTAATGTCAAGATAAATCTCATCCCTAATTAAATAATGAAATAAGCAAAATTGACCTGTTGGATATAACAGACCATTATTAATGTAGCAGCTTCACAGGGAGCCATACCCACATTGCTCCAAGGAGGATAAAAACAGATGCCTTTGGACTACAGCTAATAGCAGGCAGAGCTAATTAGTAACAACTAATTGTTGTAAACAAGTATTTAGTAACAAATTCTCCAGCATTTGTCAAGCCCTGGTGAAGGGTTTTAGGCAGGACAGAGAATTGTGTATTGGGCAGGGTGGCACCAAGATTTGGAGAAAATAAATTCCTGTTTCTTTCTGCTATGTTTGGTGTCTGGTGTTGAAAAGCAGAAATTCATCCCTGACTCAAATCAATATCTTGAGAGTCTGGTTCAGATGGGAGGTGTGCTCATGCACCTTGTCCTGATCCTCACTCAGCCACAGATTCACCAAACGTGGAGAGAGGTTGCAGAGAGGGAGGGATGGAAAGAAGTGTAAGCAGGCAGGGAGGGCAACAGCCACTTTTGGAATCGATAAAGAGGAAGGAAAATATGATTTGGGGTTATAAAAGGGTAAAGGGAACCTCAAGAAAAAGGAGGCTGAATCCTGAATTTCTCCTGTCCCTGCCTTGGGGGACACCTGACACATTGACACTATCCTAAACAGTCTAAATTCACAGAGTGAGTGTTTCATCAGTGCAGGGAAAAAAGATTTAACCATGGGTTCAACCCAATACAGGCAAATATAGCCAAATAACATGGAAATCTATAATTACAATTAATCCATACATTCCTCCCAAGCAGCCCTCAGCTTCTGCCAGCACGGGAAAAGCTGAGCACCATTCTCATTGAGGTGTTCAAGGACATTCCCAGGTGTTGCTGAAATCTCCAGGCTTTGGACAGAAGGCTCTGGAAAATGTGTCAGTGACTGGGAATGATTAGTCCAGGGGATGAGCCACAACAAAGAGATGTCATGAATTAGCTCCCTCCTCGTTCAGATATCAGGAACATCATCAAGTTTGTGGAAAGAAATATATGGAGAACTAGTGCTTCATAGGGAAAAATAAGCTTTTTCCTTCACTTAAACTCCTCTACTTTGCTTTCTTTTCTCCCCTCTGTTAGCATTGGATCTGCAGGCTCCATGCTGCTGGAAGAGGTCACCTTGGGGTTGTTCTATTGCAGATCCAGGAGACAGCTAGAGAGAGTGATTGCAGCTCGAAACAGTATTATTTGCAGTCTTAATATTTCAATGGAACTCTTGAGGCTGAATAAAGGGACAGGATCAAGAAATGGTATTGTTCTTATTTGTCCCTCTGTTCCTTTTGTGAAATCTGTGGCTTCCACAGCAAATTCTGCACGAGCAATCCTCTGCCTGCTGTACTGATGCCATATAAAACAAATGGTTAATCTGTAGATCATTTTTAGCTGCATGCTAGCATCCCAAATTAAATATGACACTACATTTGTCATGTAAGTCTTGGTCTTCCGTAAATTATATATTTATTAAAAGCCTTCCATAATTGAATTTCATGCCCACAAAACAAACCTCATCCATGTCATTGGAAAACTGTTATCCTTTATAACCTGCACTGCATTTCGGAAAACAACCTTTTCATGATCCAATTAACCTATTACAATATTCAAAGACCCAGCACACGGGAGACAAAATTATGTTTGCCTTCCTTATTTCCTAACTTTATGCCATATCTCCAGGACAGGCTAAAACCTGTACGTTCTGCGTGATAAATCTCCTCTTTAATAAAAGGAAGCAGCGTTTGCAAAGTACAACTTCAGAGACAATTATGATTGCGTTAGGCAGACACTGCCATCCTTCTCCTCTCTGACTGCTGGGGAAGTCTGATTCTCAGTGGAGTAAGTAAAAAGCATTTTGTAAAATGATTGGAAATAAGGCTAAAGGCCCCAATTTCGAAAACATTTTGGTTATTTCAAATAATCCTTATCACTCAAAGTCACTCCAAATCTGCTCAGCGTTCAGTCTTCCCTCAACAGAGACCTGCCCGAGCACATGGTACAGCAGCAGCCACACAGTTAATCTTGTTCCATCAGAAGGTGATCCTGCCAAGGTTGTAATGTTTTAATAAAGTCTGGTAGGAGAAGCAGAGATTGCCTTCACTGCGTCCTGCCACTTGGTGTGAGTGCAGAAAAAAGAGCTTTGGCCTCCACTGACCTTGATTCTTCATTTCACAAGGTATTTACTACTGTAACTTTCATTGAACAAGAAAATGTGACTGCGTTTAATAAGCAAGGTGTTCGTGCTCTATAAACCATTAAGCAGACAAAGGTGTTTTACAGTCTTTGGTCCATTCCTGAATAAATCTCACCAAAGAGTTTTACTTGCTACTGCTGCTTAGGGTGAGAAATGACAATTCCTCCTACTCCATAAGACGCTCAATGCTGAATAAAAAATACAGTAAAATTCTGTTATTGTTTTTACATTAAAGTCAATAAGAAAGTAAATTCAGAATTCATTCAGCTACGTACTCATACATAATCAATATTATTTTTGCTGGAAAATGGTACTTAAGCATAAATTGAGAGGGTTGGAACTTTAAGATCTCTTCCAACACACCATTTCATGAATCTGTGGAATACCACATTGAAAAGAGCATTTTAACATAGCTTTTTTTCCCCTCCATTTATCCTGTTAGCATCTTCAATATTGCCTACAGTTTTAAAAATTGGAATTTACTATGAGACATCCATTATTTGGGAAATATTAATTCATTTGCATTCTAAAAATCACTCATCTGTGTTCTGAAAAAAAGCCATGAGGGTATTTTCTAAATAAAACTATGTACATAAATTTGAGGGCCAGATGTGAGCCAATACCACATTTTACAATTTAATCAAAGCCCCAAAAATTCTGGAGAACAGAATGTAATCCATGCCTTTTATCTTTGAGGGAAACAACAGGAAACACTTCCCAGGAAATAATTCTAAAAACAAAAATTGGGTTAGTGTTAGAGTGACTTCAGTCAAAATTTTTATTGAAAATTTTAGAATGTTTGTTTACCATGATGGAAATCATAAAAAGTTCATTGTGATTAAGCCATGGTGATGTAAAAGCACTGATGTCACATGGAGCTTGGTAAATAAAAGTAAGGGGATGGATGAGCAATTAGATGAAATTTAAGTGAAGCTCTCATTTCCATCTCTTTACACCTACAATGCATCTTGCAGTTAAATTAATATTAAAATAGAAACTTAGTTGGCAGCCTCTGCATGACAGATGGTTAAGGGTAAAGGGGTCCCAGGCTCATTCTCTGCTTTTTGCAGTGACTCTTAACCCACAGCTGGGGCCAGGGGGACCCTGGCAGGGGCAGTGGCAGGAGGTCAGGGCTCAGCCTGCCACAGGGCTCCACATTCTGCAAACAAAGCAGAGGCAAACAGGCACAGAAGGTGATGCACAGAAAGAGGGTAACTCAGAAGCTTCCAGCTGTCCTTTGGGAATCTTGGATCTCTCTCTCCTGGTTACATGAAGAACATCAGTGGTCTTACCTTGGTTACTAATTTGGGTGCCTGGGAATATGACATGAGAAATTCCTGTCTGCATGCTTAGTTAAATTCAAGGTTTTCAATTGAAAATTCCAAGGCACCTTTCCCCATTCGCTTCCTAGTTGTACCCTACCAGAAGAAGAATATCCACTGGCCAAGGGAGATGGGTCATACTGGAGAAACTCCCGTGTTCAGCATTTCAACACCCTCCACCCCTTTCTATTTCCACATTTTTATGTCCTGTGATGCTTAATGGATGAGGATGCTGAGCTTGCCCTTGAATGTAATGAAAGCAAGACAAGTAGCTTCTTAACCTCCTGAGCAACACCAGGTACAACAATAGAAACTTACAAAATCAGAACCCCCAGTCTGCATTTTGGGATTTTTATTTCATTCCACAGATGGGATTTTTCTTCATAGCCCAATGATCCCCAGTGTTCCATCACTGATAGACCAACTATAACAATAATTTATTGCATTTGTTCTGCTCCAATAATAACACCCACTATTTTAGCTATTTGGAAAGTTCATAAAGAATTCAGAGAGGAATTTTATTTATAAGTTTATTTATAAACTTGTCATGAAACATTCTTTAATGTCTCTGCTCCCAATTGTTCCAACCCCATTTGCTTTTCTTGAAGGAGAAAGACCATAATTTTCTCATTGAACACTTGTCTGCAGTTGGAGGACAAATTACGATACAATATCTAGAATACAGTAGGTCAACATAAGGGTAATATTTTTCTTTAGTGATGGCACAAACCAATGCCTGATAATTCAGTTCTGACACTCACTACTGAGAGTTGCCTTCAACACCTACATTGAAATATGGCCCAGATCTCCCCAAAATCTACTAACCTATCCTTGACAAAAGCTGGGAGGGTTGGGAAGAAAAAGACCCTGCCAAGATAATGTCTCTTCCCCCTTCAGAGACAACTCTGAAGGAAATCCCAGTGAAAGATTATTTCAGCATCTACATGGAGTAAGAAGTGATAGAGGAAATTTGCATTCCCACTCAGCCAAATGCTTTCATGGCAAATTCTCCAGGAGGAGTCTCCAAGGCTCCTCAATCTCTGGAATAACCAGAAGCACTTCCTGCCAAGGTCCTGCAGCAAGGGGGACAGCAGGGTAATGGGAACTCATCAATAGGAGGTCCTGCCCTAATTATCTGCTCCATCGGCATAAGCAGCTCTCAAATATGAGTCTGGATTTAGTGGCAGGGAAAAGAGGAAAAGCAGAAAATGTCTAGATAGAAATAACTTATCAAAGGGGAAAGTTCATCATTTTACTTCTGGAAAAGTGACTGAGAGTCTGTAATACCAAGTGCCCTTTTAAAGGGCTTCATGTGTTAGTCCAAGTGGTTTATGATGCTCCAAGAACCCCTCTGCTGCAATTAGTTTCATGATATGCACATGGTCAATCATTATCACATACATTCACCCCCTAAATCACTCACAGCCTTAAAATAAAATGTTAGTCCACGCACAAGAAAACTTACTTTCAAACATAAGAATAAAAGGAACTAAATTCTGCCTACAGAGTTTCAGGGTTTTGAGTCTTAAAAGAAGCCAAATTTGTTTTTATTTCTGGAGAAAGGTTTTCCCCTGCATGTCACACGTACCAACCAGCCCAGCCATCAGGTCCACGATGCACTCATCTGCCAAAGCCCACGGGCGCTGGCCATTGAAATGGCCATGGACACCTCTGAAAAGGAAGGGAAAAATGATGAAAATGTGTGGTATTCTATTGGGATCAGTTCTAAGAATTGTATCTGATTTGGAGACTCCACATTTGGAGGATGAGTCTTGCCTAAACTGAGCACAACAATTTTCTCATACCATTAAACATCCGAGCAAAGGCAATTTATTGGTTTATAACAGGATTTCAGTTGCTTGAAAATTATTTATTTTGGCCCACAAAATTCCTCTATAAATTCCTCAGAATTAAAGATGATAGCTTTTTCACAAGGTCCTTGGCAGTGGCTGCATGGGTTCTGGAAGACTCTAGGGACAAGAAAGCTGGGACAAGGTATCCCAGTGTGGGATGGCACCTGCTAACCCAGGCTCACATCCCTGCTCAGACAGCAGAGATCACCCCACAGACTTCCCCAACCTGCATTTCTGGCTGGGCATTAGATGGTCCAGAGGATGACAGACTTAAATACTGCCTTGCTCCCAGACAGGAATATTTCTTGTCAGAAACAATTTCCATCCTCCTGCATCTCCTGTCTGAGCTCACCCTCCTGCATAAAGCAGAGGGTACTTCATGCAGGGGCAGGTGATTCCCTGCATCAACAGAGCTGCTTGCTAATTTTTATTGCTTCTCTTCTCCCTGAAAAATTGTTCTAGATCTCAGTGTGCACAAAGCTTTTTGGGTTGGCAAAGGCTATTTTAAAACTTTATATTGCAAACTGCTCCTGGCTGCAGGGGATCATATGGTCACCTCAAACCCCAGTGTGCTGCTACTCTGAAGTTGCAGGTATATGAATTCACTTCTGGATTGAGTGCTCTGAAATTTTCCTTCAATTATGATAGAGAAGAAAACTTCTAAGGTAGCTACCATGCATATATAAATAAAAGTTGCCTAGTTTCTTAAACATGCAGGGTGTAGAGTACAGATTTAAATGCAAATGGAAGCAGATTGAGAAAAGTAATAATGGTGCTAATCCAGGGAAACATTGCTCTGGGCTCCCATCTCACACTGGATGATTTTCATATTTGCTGAGCACCACAGGGTACTTGTGGAGTTGGAAACACCAGGCTGCATGAGGCTGAGTAAAAGCTGTTTCAAAATAAGGACAAAGCCAGTAGGAAAAGCCAGAGCAAAAGACGCCCTAAAAGCTTTGATGTGAGAAAAAAGAAAAAAAAAATAAAAGTAATAAACCTTTTAAAGAATTGGCCCACAAA
Organism: Toxostoma redivivum; assembly: GCA_013397375.1. Lineage (NCBI taxonomy): Eukaryota > Metazoa > Chordata > Aves > Passeriformes > Mimidae > Toxostoma > Toxostoma redivivum. Next base: position 508,563 of record VXBI01005646.1, read on the forward strand.
GTTCACTCAAAATCACAGGAGGACAGTTGGCAGATTAAGACATGAGAGCATGAGAGTGGAGGATGCATGAGACACCACCCCATCTTCAAGGCTATTTAAAAAATTGGTTTTCCCTATCCACCTCATACTTTCCCTTCTCATGTGGAGTTTCATTCTGTTTCCCACAAAAATTACCCGGATGTTTTACAGTCAGACCCTTTTTGATTAACTTGGGTTTAATTCACTCCTCCTAGGGATATTTCCAAAAAAGAACTACAATCCTAAAGAATAAGGGGGTTGCTTTTTTAAAAAAACACAGTTGTATTAACCATTTCAAGGCTCTCATCCTTGCAAAACAACATTTAATTTTGGGCTAGATTAAGTCAGTAGCTGAAGGAGTGCACAGGTACAACTGAACATCTCTTACAAATAAATAACATCCCCATGCTCAACAAGTCCAATCCCACAGAGACAAGGAGGACCCTGCTCCTCAGTTTGGATAAGGTCCTGGTACAGCAGCTGACTGCTTTCCTCCATTTCAGAATTGCTCTCTGATGAGTCCTTGACAGCAGAGAGAGCAGGCAGTGTGAAATAACCCTCATTTACAAGAGCATTTCATAGATGAGGAATAAAGGCAGTGAGTGGGGAGGGGAGAAAATGCTGTGAGGGGCAGGATTAGTGCTAAAATTGCCTCCCTTCTATCAGCCCACAATGCAGCTGCATTCCCTGAAGATAGGGGTATATGTTTCACAAACAGCAAGATATTTATTGGTAATTTCCTGTCTTATTCTTAACTGTAATATAGCGATCAAGGGACTCTAGGATAATACAGACTGTTAAAATAAAACCCCCAAAGATTTTCAGTGGCTCCCAGCCTAAGGGAATCTGTATTTCTGAAAGAGGATAGCAAACATAATAAGATGGGAAAAATAAGTCCTAACTACCTATGGGATTCTCTTTCATTAGCTTTCCCTGATTTTATAGCCATTAGTGTCATCCTAATGGGAATTTACTAATGAAAGTTCTCTGTATTAGCACACAGGACTATCAGAATTTCAGAATAAATTTCCAAGTTATCATGAAAACAGTTCTGAGATTTTTGTCATGAGAATTTTTTATTTTGAGAGCAAAACATGGACATTTAACTATACTGAAAGAAGGGAGAGGCAGCATTTATTATTATTCTTATTATTATTATTATGGCACAGCTTACAGCTTGCCTCCCTCTTGATGGCCAATATAAATGCCAAGAGACAAAAATTATTGCCTCTAAAATGGTAGTTAAAAGCATATTCTTGGACCCTTTTTTTATTTTAATCACATGAAACTCTGTAGACTTTGCTGATGGCACAATACATCCTATTACACTTGGGTTGTAAAATTCTATGCTGTGCCTCAGAGAATTTATATCTCTGTATATTATGCCACCCCCTCTCAGCTCTGGTAGGCACTGGGGGTAATAATCTTTAAGGACACAAGTGCACTGCTCCTGGCATTCCCCTCATACATGGAGAGCCTCCATCTCTTTTCTCCCACTGCACCCTAGGTAGCAAAAGAGATTTAAATTGAGGTATCCAAATTAATGAATACAAAACTTCACCCATCAAATCACAGAGCATCAGACAAACAGATATTTTTTTCAACTTCTATGAGAGTTTCTCATGGTGCAAATTAATTTTTAGTTGGTTACCATTTTATTTTCAATTTGGCAGGATATCACAATGCCACATTTTATTCACTGAGGTCTGGTTGATTTAAAGCTTGCTAGGGGAGCTAGAAACACATTTTCTGAGATGATCCCAGGGTTTCAAAGGCAGTGAGAAAAGGAATTTAAATTAATTGCCATCTTCAGGAATCTTCTGCGCTCATCCAAATCTTGTTCAAGTGTAAATTTCCTTCTTGCTCCTTTGCCAAAAATGATGCAAGGTATTTAATGAGCCAGTACAGACTTTTAAGTTGGACCATGGTTTCAAGTAAAGAAACAGACAAGAGAAAGGAAGACATATCAAAATAAAAAGAGCTGTATGGACCAGCAGATTAAAGATAAAACTATAAACCCAGGCATTAAAACAGGCATTTGCAGCTCGACCATCCAACCTGCTGAAAGGCAGAGTGCAGAGAGGAGTCCGGAGAATGGCAGGAGGTGGGGCTGTCAAACAGGGCCTGGCCAAGCTGCTCTCCTGTTTGCAGGGTTCTCGTGTCTTACAGGATTAGTTCAGCACACAGAACCAAAGATACCTTCTGACCTGCTGAAAATAGTGTTGCTACAGCAGGCTTCACATTGTAAAGCTTTCCTCAAACTAGGAGGTTGTTAATCTACCATGTCCATGCCAGCCTCTTGCAAGACTGCTTCAATGTTTAGAAATATACATATATATATATGGGTTTTTTTTCTAGCCTCAATTTATTAATTCTTTGTTTATATTTACTGTGTCACATACTTTTCACATAAGTGGTTCCTTCCCTCCCCTACACTGATACATCCACAGAGAACAATCATTTCTTTCCTTTCAGTCTTAATTTTGCTCAACAGCTCCAGTCCTCAAGACTTGCATGCAGCAGGTTCCCCACTCCCCAGTCATCCTGCCAGCCCTTCACATGAGCACAACTGGCTACAGCAGGCTCCCTTCTGTTTTAATTGTCCCACTTTAATGAGTTATTCAGATGAGAGAGACATTGCCTGCTGCAGTGAGTATGCTCATACACAGCAATGATTCTATAAAATATTTTAATTACTTAATCGGTTCTGGCAGAGCAAAGGGGAAAACAAGGCTTTGCAAAGCACCTCCTGGCCTTCCTCCAACCAAAAAAGTCCCTTGAAGTTTGGACTTTTAAAACATTAGGTTATTGGCTACTCTAGGCTAAACATGAGGGAACAACTCTACATCCCTTTTCGCCCCTCATTCAATAAATCTTGGATTTAGCTGAAATCATAACTGAAACATGAAGCCTCAGAGGCTGCTTTTAAATCCATACTGAGAATGCCAGTGGCTTGGATTTGTAATCTTGCTACATTAGCATAAAAACAGAAAAATGAGGGCTATGGAGAGGAAGAACACAAAATCAGAGAAGGTGTGTGGGAGGCAGATGTAGGATGAGAGCTGTAACCCACCAGTTAAAGTGGAGGTGGGTGAAAGGAACTAAGCACTAAGGGTAAACACAACAAGAAAGAGGCTTTTCCATGTTTTTCTCTCCCAGCTGTTTGCATAATGAGTTGCCATCACTACTTGGAGATAAAGCTACAGCTTCCCTGCCCTTGACCAGCACTCGGTAATCTTCCTTTTCACTCTTGCCATTAACTACAAGCAGTGAAAGCCATTTAAATGGACTCACAGCTCTTTGAGATGGGTCCCAAGACACACAAACAGAAAATGCAATAAACCAATTTATAAGAAAGCCAGAATCTATACTATAGCTGACTTGATGGATGTACCTAATTTGCATGCCATTTCTTAGATTCTTGCTACTTATTTGTCTAAGCCAGAGCCACTACACCCCACAAAACAGCCATTGAACAGCCTTCAGCTGGGAACAGCTACCACCTTAGACTGGGCTTTGTTAAGCTGTCCTTGGTGACTGTAATAAAAGTACTCATTTCTGTACCTTCAGCCACCTATTCCTTTGCATTCCATTCACCACCTTCTCTAAGCATACACAGCTCTCAAAATTAGCTTGAGCGTACCCTGGCTGTCTCAGTTGCTTTAGGTTCAGGATTTTATTCTGTTTCTTTGTTGATCTTAATTGAGGAGTCTTGCTTAGTTTGTTCTTTGGTTTTGCTTTGGTTTTAATTTATTTTTAAACTTTCTAATTTATTCTGGGTAAGGCTTTTGAGGCCAAGCTGTGTTTTTGGCAAACAGCCTTTCTAGTTTTGCTCCCTCTCTTGCAGTGGCTTGAAATCAATGTTCAGCCATATTTCCCCCCTAGACACAGTTCCTGAAGGCACTTTTGATCTGAAGGAATACACTGCCTACCTTTTTCTTCCAGGTTTTTACAGTCACTGAGGAAAAACTCATCCTTCACTGCAGCAAAGACAAACACAAGAATAGAAGTCAGGCAGTGAAAAGATACAGTGGAGGAGCTGAAATACATTTGCAGTCCCAGTGCATCACTCTAAGAATGTTATCTGACTTCTGCCTTTTGAAAGAGCTCAGCTGTTTCCCTGACAAAGTGGGATAACAGCACAGAAATGGACGGGGTTGCAATTTTTTTCAAACGACTGGAGAAACTGCATTGCTGTGCTGACTGAATAACCAGAAGGCACGAGCTCTTCCCAAAGTTCCACTCATTCCCACTCATTCTCAGCCTTCTCACCTATAAGAATACAGGTGAAAAATAGGAATCAATAAACCATATTGATGAGCTCCCAGCATTCATACATTTACAAGTGGAAGAGCAGCTACAGATTTCTCACATTTGCATCTCCACCGTTCCTGCTGAAACAAGGCTGCCCACTTAGCAGAATTCATTTTTCCTCTTCTGCCTCTCCATATTTCCTCTGCTCTCTCACCATGAAATCACATCTGTTCCACTCATATCCCGCACCCCATAAAAGAGTTCATCTCTCACCCAGCTCACTCACTCATCTGGATGTTATTTTCCTTTCCCACCTTCAGTTCCCTGTTTTTTACTCATCATTTTCCTTACTCATCCCTGCTCCAGCTGCTCAGGCAGGTGCTGGAGATCTCAAAGCACAGACTCTTAATAGAAACAGAACAAAATATTAAAAAAACCTAAATAAAGAGAAAAAAAGTTTTTTCTTTCCCCTATGTATATTAAAAAGTTCTCAATTTGTTATATTGACAGTGTCTCTTTCCTGAAATGTGTCCTTTTATTCTCTTTTACATCAGGTTGATTCAGCAAAGCTTGTTGCAATTCACACTCAGCTCCTTGATGAGATGATACTGAGAAGACAGGAATGTTTCTTTCTAAATAAAATTAACTTGTCAGGCAGAGACCTGGTTTAAGAGGAGCCAAAAATCTGCTTGCATGGGAAGCAGCATCACCTGCATTTAGTGCTGTTTCAAGGGGAGCTGCTTGTTGTGAAGCCTGCAGGGTGAATCACACATCGTTAAAACCATGAATTAGAAAATCACAGGGCCTGGAACCCCACCACATTCACCAGCCAGCAGCAGCAACCAAACAGGTTTGTGTGCCTTGTAGGAACAAACAAGGTTTGTTTATCCAAGTGTTTATAAACACTGCTGGGTGGGGAGGGTTGAACTGCCCAGGTCCTGCAGGTGAGCCAGGCAGAGGCACCACACACAGCACAGCTATCAGCTGAAAGGGGCTGTTCGCCTGTTTTACTGCTCCTGCCTTTAAGAGAGATATAAACAGTGCTGGGGAAACACTGAGCATGTTTAACTCCTGGGCTGAAGTATACTTTTAACACACTGTTCTGTAGTTCCAAGGAAGGTCCCGAAATAAAGTTCTCCTCTGAAGCACAGGTCAGCATCTGGCACACCCTGCAGGGTACTCACGTTCGAGCCCACTTGTCCAGTTCTTCATCCAGGTAAGTTTTAACTTTTCTTGGCTGGAGCCCAAGAGAATTCCCAATGAAGTACACACAGCTCTCCTCTCCATTCACCAGGGCCAGGTCAGCTGTGGAGGGAAAGCAGAGAGACAAAATGCTCATGGGACTGAGCCCAGGAGGCTCCTCAGGTCTAGGACTGAGCACAGGAGGCTCTGCAGGTGTGGGATTGAGCACAGGAGGCTCCTCAGGTGTAGGACTGAGCACAGGAGGCTCTGCAGGTGTGGGATTGAGCACAGGAGGCTCTGCAGGTGTGGGACTGAGCACAGGAGGCTCCTCAGGTGTGGGATTAAGCACAGGAGGCTCTGCAGGTGTGGGATTGAGCACAGGAGGCTCTGCAGGTGTGGGACTGAGCACAGGAGGCTCTGCAGGTGTAGGACTGAGCACAGGAGGCTCTGCAGGTGTGTACATCCCCTCAAACACACCCACACATGCCACCCCCAGAGCTCTCTCTATCCCCATCTCCTGGGACATCACAGTCCCCATAGAGGTGTCACATCCTGATCTCTCTCCCAGAACATCACTCAGGTAGCCCTGCAAAGGATTTGAGGAGGACAGCAGGCAATTTGCAAGCAATTATTCACCTTTTCCTCCTACAATTTTTGGAGCTGGTGAGAGTTCAGGCACCACTAAATCCCCAGCTCCCAGGCCGTGTGAGAAGCAGCCACTGGCACCCATTTTATCAGGTCTGTAACCAACAGTGAGTAAACAGGGAGCATTTTCCCCATCAGGCTATCCACTTTTCTTCCACCACCAATATATGCCTACTCTGAGTCATGAAGCTACTGGAATCAAGCATTTAATAAAAGTTAGGACTAGGTAAATATGTGTCTTTCATGTAAGTTGTCCCTGCACTATTAAATCTCTATTTAGAAAAATGTAGTTGTTGAGGAGAATATTTTAAGGCAGTCTCAAAAGTTCTTGTCTTGTCAGCAAATACTGTGGGCTGCACTTCATGCCATTGTCTGAGGAGGAGGAGGAAATCTATGTTGACAAATCCTTTCAATGATTAGGAGAAAAGCAAGGCAGTAGAAATTTATAAATAATAGCTCTAGAGAGGTTCTGAACAATCTAATTACCCTGTGTCATCATCTATCAATCCAAACACAGCCTTCTTCTGTTATTTCTCATGTTAGAGATTCTTGGAGGGACAAGCGATGGTGACCTTCTGGAAGCGGTAATTTGCATTTGTCTCTACCTATACTTACAATACCCCTAAAAGATAATATCACATATAATTTTGGTGAACATAATTGATATCCCTCAGAATAAACATCAAATGAATGAGAATGCAAGGGTACGTGCTAAAAAAATGAACCATAAGATTGCAATTCAGTCTGTGAAAATGTTGTAAGACCTGTAGAAAAACAGCCTGGAAAAGCTTTTTTACCACTTTTTGCACTAACAGTTAGCAATTTTACTGAACTCCCCAAGAAACACATTTTTCAGGAGTATAGACAACTTGGGTAATTTCTTAATTAAAGTTTTAGAGGCTTTTAAAAAGCATAAGTCAGAGAGCAATCTCAGCCTAATCTGTTTTGCAGATACTATGTCTGTTTTTCATCTCCATTGTAATATGAATGAAAACAGAGAGGCATAAATACCATCCATGCCCCCAAATTGATTCTATTAACAGTTCTTTTCCTACCAAGAAACACAATAACACTGTCCCACTGGGATTAGAGAGAAGGATCCTTGCTCAAGAATCTGGAGCTTGATCTCACAAATACTCACCAAGCAGTAAAACAGGTGAGGGATTATAAACAAGGCATCTTTTCTTACACCACAGTCCTTTCTAAATAAAAACATCTCTTGTTCACTTGGAGAGGTAGGGCATTGCCTTTTGATAAAATGTGTTTTAACATGTTATACCTGTTCCTTCAGATATTCTTTTTTTGATGTGTTATCAACTCTAAATCTGAATGAACTTTTTCCCTTTTGACAAAAAGCTCTTTACTTCCCCCTCTCTGACATCACTAAAAGACTCATTTTGGACCATTGCTGCTTGTTTTTTTCACTATCTTTGTAATTCCTCCTGATCAGTACCTCCTCATGCTCCAGCAACTCCACATTCACTAAGATATTCTTAAGAGTATTTTTTTTTCTCTAAGTCTAGCACTTGTCTTTCCCAAAATTACATTTCTTTCTCGTGGTATCGGCCCTTTTAATTTCTGGAGGAGCTGTGGTTGATTTGAAATACATATTGAAATATTCTAACAGGAAATAAATATAATTGAAGTAATAAAGGCACAAAAAAAAAAAAAGAAACAATTATTGAAATGTGTTCTTAGAGTGGCCTGGATCAAAAAATACATTTATATTAAGAGTAATTAAATATCATATATATTCACACATCTACTCAGATTCCTGTAAACTGGTCAAATCTAATCACATGCATTATTTTGCATACTAATTATACCTATTCATCAACATTAAAGATGCACTTCTATACCTTTCAAACCTAAAAGGAAAAGCAAGTTTATTGTCAGAAATATTCAGTCCAAACAAAAGGGAAAAATATAATGGGTTTATTAACCAGAAAGGAAGGACTAAATCTGCTTATACTTATCTGAGCTCTGTCCTTAGCTGAAGGATAAAAGATCTGCTCTTTCATACCTGCCTGTACCCCCCTCACCAGCCCTCCTAAAAGCTAAATTTTATTATTAACCACTACCTTTAACCATTTATCTGGGAAATACAGCTCAGTGCTTTCACTGCGGGGCATCTTTTTATTCCCAAGAAGCCCAAAAGACGCCCAGCTCCTTTACAAGGTGACAAAGCACAAGCCACAGCCCTGCTCAGATGGGTGATTTGATGCCCAGGTGCAGCCCAAGGCATTCCTGCCTCCTCCCTGCAGTGCACAGAGACAGAGTTAGAGGCTTTGTTGTCAGCTTGGAGAAGGGATCCAAACTTTTCCCTAAATCTTCTGCTGTCATCTTTTCCTCATTTGCTCACCTGAGCCTTGTCCCTTGTTCTTGCACATAAAACCTCAGAGATTTGCCAAGAGTTAGGCTGCTACTGGTTTCCTCTTGATTGATATGGCAAATAAACAGCCCTGGCAGTTTCTAACTTGATAACTAAATTAAACTATTGTAATGACTTCCTAAATATTTTCCTGTACGTCATCTTACTGTTGTCTCCTATGGATGTTCTCATCTGCTTCTTGTACGCTTTCATTTTAAAGCCTCATTGTAATGTTTTATGTAAATATATAAAGAATATTTGATGGCTAATATCTGTAATGACATTTATCTTCAGGAATGTGTTATCTGGCATCCGCTCCTGGGCTCAGATAAATGTCATGGCAGATCTGTCTCTATGGTATAGTCACACAATGTAAATATATATATATTTACACCCCTGCTGTTCTTCAGCAGGGAAGCTGTTCCTGATGACAGCTGAAGTGCAGAAAAGAAGGACAGGAAAAAAAAGGGGAGGGAAAAACCCTTCAATTTAGGAGCACCAGAATGATGGGCTCTCTGTGCTTTTCAACTGGTAATACTTTGTACATTGTTTATCTTCACTAAAACATATCTATCCACAGTCTCAAGACTAAATATTATTGTAACTACAGGGAGAAAACCACACAGCAGCAGTCTTTGGGTCTAAATACTGTGGTAATAATAATTAAAAAAAAAACAATAATGGATGTTGGAAGGGAAGAGATCAAAACTATCACATGGAAAAACCTCTACCTGCTTCTCAGAGAAGTCTTTAATCTGAAGCTGCTACAACACTAGACTGAAAAGTGACCTTTGATATCCTGGAGAGACATTTGACATTCTGCAAAGATCCAGCTACTCCTGCTTGGGCTGGATTCCAGCAGCACCACTGCCATGGGAACTGTGTTCCAGCATCTTTCCAGCTCCAGTGGCATCTTCAGCACCATGGTGGCAGCTGAAGGAGCTTTGAGTACAGAATATCCAAATATCCAAACAAACAGAGGAGGTCTAGGAAACTCTTTTAAGCAACTAGGGTAAAAAATATTAAAAACAAAAATTACAGAGGCATGGAGGAAACACATAGTTTAAATATTTGCAAAATGTCCAGTTGTGTCCAGTCCTGCTCTGAATGATAGAAACAGCACAACTCAAGGATTTAAATGTCTGGAAAGATAAGCCAATACCACCAGAACATCGAGAACTGAGATTTATCACCCTGTGTCCCAAGGGCAGGAGCAGACTACATTCCCAACACTCATCACTGCTCAGCAGGAAGATACTGAATTCAGACAGTTTCAAAAGATGTACAGGAATTCAGAGCATTGACACCATTTTCTATCGTAGTCCCTTACTGAACACACTTTGGTGAATGCACCTGTAATTTTTCATTTTCCATCTGTACTCTTCCTTTCAGAAAAAGAAAATCTGCAGAAAATTCTATCTGCATTTATTGGAACACAAAAAAAAGCAAACCAAATCAAGCAAACAAACAAAAAACACACACACATTTAAATATATATATATATATATAAAACTGCAAGGAAAAAATCATATTTGTTCCTTTCATTTTCAATAGGTACATTCTGCCAATGCAGGAAGGGAGGAGAGTGACTATGCCTGTATGAAATAATAATTTCTTCAGTGTCCAGCTTGCAGTGACCAGAGCCTGCAGAGCCAGCACAGCTTTTGCTCTCCACAAAACTGAGAGAAAAATAAACCCAGACAGGACTTGAGAAGCAGGAGAAGGGATCAAGACCTTGCTGCCTCCAGTGGTGGCTGCTCCCACCAGGTTTCCCGGCATGAATTTGGCTAAACACGGTGGCTATTGCAAATACCAAAAAAAAGTTGGAGCTGAGTTTTAGTTTTGGTGGTCTGTGAGTGCTAACCTGAAGCAAATGCTTCCCTCTCAGCCTGCCACCCCCATTTCCACCCCTCCTGCCTCCACATCAAGCCCTCCCCGTGTCAAAGGCTCCTCAAAGCAACCTGTGGAACAGGAAAGAAGGAGAAAAATGTCCAGAACAATTTTACATAGCGTCACTGAAGTCAGGTGCTATCTATTTTTAGGCTATTCATGAGGAATGTGGAAAATATCTTCAAATAAAAGGCTTCATTATGAATTATTTGCTCAGATCAATTATTTGTTCTGAGGTACAGCCTTCCATTTGGCCTCAGTGAGAAAATAACTCTACCACCAGCAATAAGACATAAATGTTCACATAATATATATACTGCCTCTTTCATTAACTAAAATAATTGTAACCAGACAGATAATACCAAACTGAATCACACCCAGGAAACAACTGCTCTGAACTACCCAAGCCACGCTGCTGTTTCAAGCCATTAGACAAAAAAGCTCCTGCCTGTAATTTTCAATCAGTCACTACATTGTTCAAAGCTGCTGACTGACAGCATAAGCACCACATAAGTACTGTATCCTCACACTTGATTCAGGATGGCAATGAGAACATAGAGCTTTTGGTGCTAGAATAAGCTGATGGATTGATTTAGCAACAGCAGGGACATTCTGTGCTCAGATATGACTACAATTGCTCAATTATCTCATAAGAGCCGATGATTTCCAAAGACTTGTGATAAACACATGCAGAAGATGTGAAGCCCAGCCCTTTCCCCCTCCCTCTCCCTCACAGCAATTATAACTCTCACTTGGAGGCAGATCCTTGACTTTGGGGATATAGAAACATTCCCGAAGATGCTTTAACTCATCCTTTTCATCTAAGTGGAAAGCAAGCTTTTTGTCCGTGGGACTGCATCCGAGCTGCAAGGCAGTTTGCTCCAAAATGCTTGCTGGGAGCACAGGAGAAGATGGATCCATTTTCAGATCATTCAATTTCACCTGAAAGTCAGAAATTTCCAGAATTAGCTTCTGCAGTTTGCATAGTCACGAGCAGCTGATAAGCAGCCACTAAAGCTGCATCATTCAAGACCTAAACTTACTCGGTTTAAAGCTTTAAAAAAGTGAAGTGTCTGAATAGAATGGTAAACCTGATCAAATATTTCCAAGGCAACATATTGCTGTAACCCCCAAAGGCTTTTTTTCTTTCTCTTCTATAGATACAAAGCTCTTTCCTTTTTAAACTTTATCAGCCACTTCTGAGTTCTCCCACCAGACTGACAGCAGCTCCAAATGCTGGAGTGTCACTCTCAGTCTGGAGACGTCAAAGCCAGAGGCAGCATTATTGTTTCTGCAGTCTGAGCTCCTAAGAATAGCAGGTGCACAGATACACTGAAGTTGTTTCCAGGCTGTGCAATGTTCAGCCCCTTTCAGCATTTTTGTCACAAAAATCGGAGGGGGTGTTTGTATACAGCCATGCTCGTGTGCAAGGGCAGAGCAGCCAGGATGCAGGTGCCAGGCAGACAGAGCTTTCAAGATCAGGGCCTTGAGTTAATATTTCCTTTCAGCTAACCAAATATCCTGCTGGTTTAGATCTGTTTCTCCTGGGAAAGGAGAGAAGCCCGACAGACCACAAACTCTAAGAGAACGCCCAAAACTAATTGCAAAATTTACAAGCTCTTTGGTTTTGATATGAAAACAGTCCTGTGACTGTAATGCTCAGAGACACCAGTGTGTTCCAGACAGCACTTCTGCACTTGGCTTTGCAACTGGCAAAGGTTTGCAGCACATGCTCTGCACTTTAGGTCAAGACTTCCCTGCTGTGCTCTGTGGCAGCCCAGAGGCTCAGGGAGGTGCTTGGTGGCTGCCCCAGTTTAGGGAAATGTGCAGTTACACCCCACAACCTTCTCCTTCTTTTTAACAACCCCAAGAGTCTTGGTGCAAAGGAACACTCGAGGGGATAGGCTGAAATAGGATGGATTAGCACAAGACAAGGAACACAGAGCCACCAGAGAATATGGCTTTTTCTCTCTGAGAGAGGAACACTTTAAGTACATATCTTCCATAAGCTCTCATTTCTTAAAGCCAAAATATCCTACGTATAGCTATCAGAAACAAGCTGTGGATAGAACAACAGATGACTGTTGAGAAGAGCTTTGTCAACACATATGGGAAGGACAACGGTTGGTATTTAAATATAAATCCCCAAACAGCACAGCCTCCTTAGTGCCAATTAACCTGTTTAAATCTGTTTAAATTCTGGCCAAATGGCCAGCATGATGCTACTTACCTGCTTTAATCTGCTATCATTTGGTTTATTATGATGAGAACATAATCTTTTTCCCCTCCAGACCTGATATCTTGCACAGTAACAATTTTTCCCCTCCCTTCAGCATGCAGAGTTTAAAAAAAAAAAAAATAGAGTTCTTTAAAACAACAGTTTTCGTTTAGCTAATGTTCACCCTCCCCTGGGAGTTATTGGAGACATCCTATTTTTATGCTGTCTCCACACAGGTCGTTCACACCTCCTCATTGTTGCCAAATTTATTATTCCCACTCATTCACCCTAACCATCCTTTAGGTGGTAAAAAGGAAAAGAAAATGGCAAAAATGTTTGGGGGAAAAAAACAAAAACAAAAAACAAACAAACAAACAAACAAAAACCCAAGCAAACAAACAAAATATATTTAAGCATCTTGGTTTTCAGAGTTGGATGTGATACTCAAGTGGCCAAACTGAGTGGGGTCAACATTCCCCATGTCCCAAAGAGCTGCCACCCCACGGCAAGCCCTGAAGGAGGTGTGACCAGGCTCCCTGCTCCTCAGTTCCTCCGCAGCTGAGCAGCAGATCCAAGGCTTCTGTTCCCTGTCAGTCCCAGATCTGCTTTTCTGCAGGTCAGAAAAGGATCAACCTTCTGCACCTGATTTGGCATGGGCACAGACACTATGGCCATTACTGGTACAGTCACCTCATTTTAATCTACACATAAAGTAACTTAAATTTCACTTCTCCAAATTATAGGATTAAGCAGTAAATGAGAGCTTATTTCCAAGTAATACTTGGAAAATAGAACTAGGTTTTGTTCCCAAAGCTTGTTCATTTGATTTACAACCCCAGCATGGATATCCTGATCCCATTATCAAAGCATGTCCAGCACATACATAATAAAGATAAGAGCCCTTTATTTTTAATAATGAGTACTTAATGCAAATTATGTAAAAAAAATCCTTTGATGAGGGGTTGAAAACCATGTCTCCCTAACCATCTCCTTCTAGGTAAAAGAATTGCCAATGTAGTATTTTCTGTAAAATCTCCTTCCCACTCAAGTTAATGCCTGGATGTTTTTTGGTTTTTTGTTTTGTTTTTTGATTTTTTTTTTTGTTTTTTGTTTTTTTTGTTTTTTTACTCCCTGCTGACATACCTCCTGGAGGTAAGGAGCCTTTTCAGCTCTCTAAAAAGATGGATCTAGAGTTAAGAATATTTGTTCAGTGATGCTCAGCCTCCATGGTTCCTAGGAAGGGGACCATGGAGCTTTAGTATTGCCATCACCTCTGTCCTCTTCTGCAAACAGCCTAAGTGAGCTGAGAGAGAGCCTCCAGCATTCATCTCCTGGGACCACTGAGGCAATTACCCTGAAATTTGTGATCAGGAGGTGGATGCTGAGGGCGCTGGAAGGACTGTTTGATATTATAACCACATTCTTCTCATCCAGCCTGTGGGTTCCCTGCTCTACACCACATGAACACAGCACAGCTTCCTATTATTTATCTCACCAATCACCATTTTTTAGCAAGGACACCCAGTTATTACAGTGGATTAATGGCCACCATATCACAGGTCACCCACTGGCCCACTTGGCAAGCACAGATGGGTTTTTGTTTCCATTTGAGGCCTGACCCAAACCTCACTGGAGTCAATGGGTGTCTCTATTACAGACAGCAATTCCTGGATCAGCCTTTTGGTTCCCTGTCACTGCTGCATCTGATCAATGACTTACATTTATTGTGATTCTTATTGATATTAGATCTTGACAGCAAATATAATATTAAATACAAAGATCTAGAAGTTAAAAAAAGATTAAGTGCTCAGGGGTATCTGATTTAATACAAACATTATGAAATAACATAAAACTACTAAAATAAAATCAATCAAAATCTTGTTGGGGAATGAAATCCCAGAGATCCAATTCTGAGACCAGCATAAGAAAGTACTTTTGTCCTTTGAGTGGGAACTCGGCTTCATAGAGAGGAATCCCAGAATTGCTTGGGGTTGGCTTTTCCCACCCCCCTTAACTCTGACTGGCATTATTGTTTGTTTGTTTTTTATTTATTTTCAGAATAGAGTCCTGTGCAATTATTTTACAATAATTAATGAGTCATTTGTTGTTTTCTACATCTAGAGCAAACACAATTGTATAAGAACAGTGCAATTTATCTCCTTGTAACTGAAAACAATATTCAGTAACCTCTTCAAACTAAAAGTCAAACCCATCAGTGGATAATGCATTTCCCACTTTGATAAACATGGCTCTATGCCAGATTTTTTTTAATACAGTTTAGAGAAAAAAAAGAATATTTTAAGAGAAACAATTTGTCTCCACCACCTACTCTAAAAAAAGGTATTCAGGTGTTTTCATATAATCCCAGAATGGTTTGGGTTGGAAGGGATTTTAAAGACCACTTTGTCCCAATCCCTGCCATGGGCAGAGGCACTTTCCACTAGACCAGGTTTTCTTCTTTCTTTCCTTGAAACTTTATTACAGTTTTTGACTTTGCAGATAACATGAAGTCAGTATATTTACTTTTTTCTTCTTTCTGTGCTATTTTGCTCTTCCACAATACTTGCTTGTACTACAACATGATTCAATGTAAAAACCCAACTATGACTGTAGGCAATCTTTCATATTCAAAAAGATCACATGCAACTTAAGAAAAACAGTAATTTTTTCCATAATTTATCAGCCCCTATCAAACATTAGCCTCTACTGCTCATTTCCCATTTTAAAGCTGTGGAAGACAATGGATGAGAATTTGTCAGGCACAAGTGATGCAAATGTCTGGGTGATTATGTCAGTCTTGTCCTTTATGCATAATTTACTGACTAAATAATAAAAAAAAAAGTGAATTATCAAGGCATCTTATCAAACCTCCTCAGGAAGGTCCATTAGGCTTAATTATATGAATGATAGTTTGTCCTGTTGTAGATCTGCTTACATCTTTATGGATATCCCCTCTGTCTTGATGTCTTTGTTAAAAAAAAAAAAAATTCCCTTAACCCTCCCCTTAAACCTTTACTTTAAATATTCCAAGATGTTACTCACAGTCTTCCTACCAGCACAGTGCAGACAGGCACACAGTGAATCCCTACTTAGGCTGTATCAGTATGCTCAGGAGGAAAGGGTTTGTGGCAATGGAAATCGCCTGTCCTGCACTTTCTGCCCTCCAATAGCTGCTCTCCAGGTTGTTAAACACAGCTCAGCCCACAGACCTTTGATATGTGGAGGCTGGTGTCCAAATGCACCCTTTGGGGAGGAAAACTGGGGGTGTGCACACGTGTGGGTGGGGAAGTTTGCAGCACAGGTCCAGGCTGTCAAAATACACCTACTGAAAGCACCAATAGCACCGTAATTGAGGCTGGTTTAGAAAACAAACAAAAGAGGAACTCCAGAACTGCACAGTGTGTAAGGCTGACTCTCTTCCCATCTTTACACCGAAGAAATTGCTTTGCTTGAATATGATTTTGCAGGAGGAAGTTTCTAAAACAGCACAGCCCAGAGCAGCATGCAGGCTAGATTACTTCAGGTTAAATACACTTCAGTGAATTTGTTTAAATTACAGAACTGGAGAGAAAGAAAAATCTAAATATTCATAACGTCCCCAACAACAGACAAGCAGCAGCAACCACCACTGTATAATTAAATAAGTTATACTGCACAGTGTCACAGCTGCAGCAACGGAATGTGACAGAGAGGAATTATAATAAACTCAGTTACTTAGAGTAATTTAGGCACTTATTGACCTTCATGTCAAGAAGCGCTGTGGTGCTAAAAGTAATTTTACATAGAAAACTCATCTTTTCTCCTATACAGTGAAACCACGTTATCCTATGGTCAGCAACCATTCCTGGGAGGGGGTGATGAAACTCCTGAGCAAATACTCCTTGTTGCATGCAGAAACAGCCACAGTCACGTGCCTGGCTCCCCAGACTCTGACCCCACCAGCCACACAATCTCCGAGTTAACCAAAAACCAGGTGTGTGTGTAATTATTTCTCCTATTATTACCTTTTCCTTTGTCAACACGGCAAAATTTAAAGCTCTGATCAAATTAAGAAGGCACCTCTCTTCCATATGGGCATGGGAAAGTAAACACAGTTGTAATGAAAGTGGTTTTAGACCAAACTCTTTCACTGTCATGAAGGAGACAATCGATAGCAGAACACAGAGAAGCCAGCAGTGTTTGCAACAACATGGCAGAGGGAGTGGTGGGAATTTACATGGAACACAGATTTGCCAGGGTGGAAAACAAAAGAAGAATTAAAGGTGAAATTAGGAATGAGCAGAGTTGATATCTCTGTCTTTGCTCTCTATAAGCATAACCAGCCATGTGTTTGCTCAATCCTCTCCATTCAAGCTTTAGTAACACCCATTCCTACACACAGCTAGAACACAGGAATGTGGAACAAAAAAAAATGTTTCCATCCAGCCTCTGTGACACTTCAGAGGAGGGTTAAAAAAAAAAAAAAAAGCAAAGAAAAAACCACAAAAATATATAATGGAACACTGAGGAGAGATATAGGGGCAGAAGGGTCAGAGTTGTGGATTAAAAATATAATTCAGAGATACATCTCCATCCTGGAGTTCTGTGTGCCCAGACCCCTGCAGTAATGCTTGTTTATTATCTGGATTTCCATTTTCAGTAAGCACCAATAGATGTGACACTCTTGAACTGTAACATTTTATCTTCTTTGCTAGAAAAAGCACAACAAAACAACCACACAGAGCACTTAATATTGACCCAAAATAGAGCTGACCTCTATCCATCAGTTGCTGCTGTATCATTGCCCTCTTTTGCACTGTCAAATGACTTTTTCTGGGGCTTCCCAGTAACTCAGCTTGTTTACTCCACCAGCAAGACAATGGGACTGCTGATCAAGAAACTTTATCCTACCAGAAATCTGGTCTAAGAAAGAAACAGGGGCACTTCAGCTACTGAAGCAGAAGGGATCCAAAGTCAAACTCAGCCCAAAAGGGCATTTATTTCTTGTTTGGTTGGCCATTTAGGTCAAACCAAGCTGAAATACACTGCAACTTTTCAATTTGCCTTTGGAAATAAAACTACACAAACAGTACAGTGAAAATTTTACCACTGCATTTCCCTTTGAATGAGCATCGTGCATTTTAACCTTGATTGTCAATGGTGGCAGGAAAGCAGCTGTGCTTGCAAAGGCCATATGTTTGCAGACTTTCATCAGAATTGGAATATTGACCCCTTCTTCCCAGCTATTCTTCTCAACCCTTCTGCTGGAATAAAAGGAAAATAGAGACAAAATCCTTTGCCCCTAAATTCAAGGCTCAAACATCAGCAAACACACAGCCTGGATTTTTTTTTAATTTCTTTTTTTTTAGCTGCAGAACAAGTAAAATGGTCTGGGATTTTTGTTTGCTTTTTTTTCCTGTGTCGCTGTGAAGCAGCCAGAGGACAGGAAGAGGAGAAGGAGCTGCTGTAAGTTACAGCAAGACCAATGTGCAAGGGAGTGACGCCATAGGAGGTGGACAAAGTCCCAGCAGCACAGGTCTGTGTGGCAGGGAGCAGGCAGAGAATGCAAGGGCAGCTCAGCTCTCACCCTCTCAAAGAAGCTGTTAGGGAGGCAGGGACATCTGACAGACAGTTTCAAGAAGGAAAAAGAAGAATAAAAGGAGTTTTCTGTGTCTGTAACAATGGGCTGTGTGGGGTACATGGGACAGAGAAGGATTGAGGGGTGGGCAGGAAAACACATTTCCCACACCAGCAGCTTCCTTGCCACGTGGAGCCACCCACAGCCAGCCACATCCTCAGGTGTGCTGATACTGCTTCATCTCAATCTCCTCCTCAATTATTTACTGTGGCATCTGCCATCCATCACTGCCCCTCCCAGACTGAGCAGGGACTTCTCAAGCCCCAGCCATGGGAGCCTTGTCCCTTGGCTGAAGGAACTGTGTGAGCTTTTCCACAGGAGCACCAGTAAAAGTTGTAACAAATTAATTTGACAAAGCATATGCCTTCTTCTGAAGGCCTGTGACAACAACAAATAGCCAAGGGCATCCTAAAGCAAACTCAGCCTGTGCCAGATGGGATGCCAGGACACTGGGTCCATCAGGTCATGGAGGCTTGCCTTGGCACTGCTTAGCCCTGAGCCTTTTTGCTGTCAAGAGGGTAAAATAATCCAGCAAACAAAGAAGGATTCTCTTTAACAGGAATAGGCAGGTCTTATCCACAATGAGATGGGCTGGACGACGCTCAGGCAGGAAAACTCTGTGGTTCTGTGGAAAGGAGCAGCAAAGCAGTGATATGTCCAAGCAGCACACACTGCACCTGCAGCACAGAGCTGTGCTCAGGCACAGATGCTTAGAAAAACCAGGATTGTCTGTATTTACAAGGCAAGCCCCACAGCTATTTTTTAAAGCATGCCATCTGCACCTTGTGATGGCACGATGCATTTCACCTCAGGCTTCACAGCAATCACTCAGTAAACAGCAGCATAAAACCTTTGGTCTCCTCCCTGCTGAGCTTGCTATAACAACTTTCTTATCACTCTTGTTTTCTCTTCACTCCATCAACACCCCTGCTCTGCCCAAAGCTCCTCTGTTACCTCAGGTCACATCTAAACTATGTGATGGGGATGCCCTACACCTGCCCTCACTTAACTGGTTCTCCTCCCTCCCCCTCAGACTCCAGCCAGTTGTTTTTTTCCTTCTGAAGTTATTTGAAAGAAACATGTATATTTGGCCTTTTTGCAGGAGTGGATTGCTCTAACAGTCTGATTTTAACTTCTGGTCTTCTGATTAAGACTGAAAAACCCTCAGTCCATTAAACTTTACTTTACAGAGACTTAACTCTCTATAATGATGATCCAGTGTTTATTTTTATTTATTTATTTATTTATGAAGCAGTCATTAGTAGTTCCCTGCTAAATAATTAATTGCCCTTTCAGTAGCCAAAATGAGCTCCTGAAACCTTCCTCCTTGTCTGAATGGATTTTTCCTATTTTCTTTTCAGTCAGACTGTTAGGCATGTCTTATCTAAATAGAGATGAGTTTTTCCTGTTATGTGACCTGCTCCTAATATTGTTTTTCTTCAGGCTCTGTATCAGTAATCATTTTCATTTCTTTCTGAGTCATTAAACGTAATACTTGTCCTTTAAAATCTATTCCCAAAGTAGCACCTCTATGAAATAAAGAAATAAAAAATCATAGGAATAAGAAATTATTTACTTTTCTACAGTAACATTTAAGGAGAACTATTGCACCGCTGCACTGATAATAGTAATACCCAGAGAGGGACAATAAGGGAATGAGAGTCAAGTGATTTCCACGTAAAGGGAACAAGAGCAGTGACTCCCCACGGCTCTGATAACTCCATGGTAGCTGTAGCAGCAGGAGAACACATTTTGAATAGATGAGATTTCCTTGTTTCTCTCCAAGTTAGCTGCTACTAATAAAAGATGACTGTACCTCGGGTGCCCTCACCTGCATTTTCAGACTGGATGCACACACACTTCTTTTTATTTATTTTTTTTTTTAAAGCCTCTTGTTATAAGGAATGGGTTATCACTCTTGTTGATCTTAATATTTTGCAAAGAATAGGAAATTTCCCCCACCTCTGGTCAAATATTTGGTCTCAATGTTTGCTCCAGACAGACAAGCAAGGACACTTCTAGTGGTTTTTACCAAAGGCAGGGACAGGAGGGGGGACATGCCTGTCCCTTCCTGAGGGAGCAGTACTGTGATGGCCAAGGGGTCATTTGAGAGACTGAAAGAAAAGTGGGGGATGTGGAACCTCCTTTTCTCCTGGCACCCCCTTTTCTCATGGCACCCACTTGCTATGTGTTATAAAATCCTAAAAATCAAACTGAGTGCCTTGGGGATGGATTTCCAGCAAACCCCCTAAGTGCTCTTTCTGCAAGGTGCTTTCAAAGGTATTTCTGTATCAGATGTGGCCTCTTTCTACCTGGCCACGGTTTCCTCAGCCCCCAGGTGACCAGCTGTGTGTCCAGATCTCACAGAACAGCACAACCGCCAACTTCTCCATCTGCTTGTGCCACATTTCCTGCCTGTGTCACAGAGCTCCTGAGAAAGGGGAAATCAGACACCAGCCACAGCCACATGCAGTGGGATAACAACACCACTTCACTGAGAGCCTTCCCACAACACCAGAACTTTCCTTTTGTCCTAAATGTTTGTGTAGCACATCTTTTATGATGCTCTTCACACCGTTGCAGGCTGACAAATAGCTGAGGACATGAACTGAGCTGAGGCAGACAAACGATCCTGATGCCTTTCCCCTCCTTCCCCTATCCCTTGTTTGCAGCTCCATAAAAGTGAATGCACTTCACACTTTTCACTCCCGTTTTTAAGCTCTTGCAGCAGTTACCACCTGGAACAAGGCTCAGGGAGAGGAGAAGGAAGGAAAGGCAGGACAGAAAATTACAAGCTGAGCTTGTACTACATGTGGGCTGTATGAAAAGTGAAATGAAATATAAAATAAAATAAAACAAAATAAAATAAAACCCAAAGGTCACATGTAGCACAGTACAGGTTAATGAAGCATCACATGGATCTGGACCCTCCAAAAAGCTGGAATTGCAAGGCTGGGTACTGCCTGATTTGAATAGGAGACTACTGTTCTGGATGGCCTGGAATGAGCAGAGGGACCAGCAGCACATAAAGGATGGTGACAGGCAGCAAAGTGGCATGTGACACCCGAGGGAGGCCAGCAGTGGCTTAGGACAGGGATATAGTCACACTTATCCTGAGATAAGAAACTCATTCTGCAGCTTTCTCTCTGAGCGGTTTTAACAGCAGTGGCATTCTCCTTGGCAAAGCTGAAAATCCTGGAAAACATTCTAATGCCAAATAACACGAGAAAAGCAACAAGCTTAAGGCCACCAGGGCACAGCAAGGCTCTTGCCAAGGGCCAAAGGTGAGGAGAAAACCTTGAGCTTTATTCCCAAACCCAGCAGGATGCACGGGGACGACACATCACAGTACCAAACTCTGTCTGGAAGAACAAACCCAGATTCTTGTGCTGCTCCAGGAGGCTTTTGCTCTCCACACACTCACTGCTTTTTCCCCAGCCCCAGAGCTGAACTTCCCAGCCCTCCCTGAGCACAGATTTTATCTTTCTTTGATTCACTAATAAACTGATTAGGCAGCAAATCAGACCGCAAACCGGCCAAGGTCTAAACAGAGCGTTGGCCAATACTTAACTCGATATTGATATTTATAATCCCCAAATAACCCTTGGTTTGCCCCCTCCCTGCTTCCAGGCAGTGACTCAGCAGGCACAGGGCTCCATTAATATTCCCAGAGCGTTTCCTTCCCACTGACTGTCTCCCTTGTGCTGTGATCAGACCCATCAGGATGTGCTGAATTGCTCTGAGGAAGGTTACAGGTCTCCATAGGGACTGCTCGTGATCTTTGAAAAATGCATTTCCCTCTAGCAAGCTATAAATGCTTAGGAGAGTTGCTAAAGATCACTCAAAATAGATTATTGAACACTTTGATGCTGCACTCTCATTTTGTGTTATCATATACTTAAAGTATATTAAAAGATTCCCTAAATACCAAGTACTTTAGCCTGGAAGAGATTTGTGTTTTCTAAAGCCAGAAGAAAATATCTTTGTATCATTCCAGGATATGTAACACTTTTTCTGCTATCCTGCAGGATGGATTATAAGTGTTTGACAATGCCTTTTTTTTTTCTCCTTCTTTTTTTCCCTTTCCCCAGAATCACTGACTGTTGTGATAGACTTTAGTTAACTTCTTTGGATTGTTTTTTGCCTCTCTAACAGTCCTCAGTCAAAATGAAAAATAAGAACCTTCTGGATCCTGCCTTGATAAGGTCAGGCTGTAGAATTTTTCTTTCCAGCAATTTAGCCAGGCTCTCTCATTGCAGAATACATTTACTTGGTAATAAACATCTCCAGACAGCCAGGCTGTACAGACTGGAAACAATTAAGCCAAAATTGGGGAAAGCAGCACATGAATAAGTATTTCACTTTTCAATGAAATTAGACTGAAAATTTCAGGAGCAAAGAAAGCAACAACATTTTCAAATTGTATTAATTAGACATATTTGTAAAAACCTGTGCTCATGCAAGTACCTTATGCATATTTTAATATCAAACTATGAAGAAAATGTGGTGGATAATCTCAAGCCTTTGGTGCTGTCCTGCTGTGGTCAAGCACCAGACACACACAATCATTTAGAGAACATAATTCAATATCTAGTAGGACCAACAAAGAAATTTAGCCATATTTCTTTGGTTTTACAACAGGAACTCTGCTAAGCAACAGGTTAAAAGGGTTTGTCTGACATAAGATTAAAATGCAGGTTTTTTCGAGAAATGAATTAACACTATGAAAAACCTCATCTCTCAGATAAACAATGAAAAAAATGTTTAGCTGTCCCAACTTGTTAGAGATCCAAATAAAATTCCTTTGTAACAACCCAGAGTTTTTCTACCATCACAAACACTTCACTAGATCCTAAATTGCAGTTTTCCGATATTTGCATAAAGGCACTTATTGCAAATCCACCACCTGTTTGCATGCACTAAGAGAACAAAAAGCATCTGTTCTGTTATTTTTAATTAGGTTATCCTCCCACACCTCCTCTGTCCAACATCCTCAAATAGTTTAGATGCAAATTCTTGTATAATTTAGAACTGAAAAATTACACATCATGTTTGTGTCATCATTTGGTGTGGTTTTCTCAAGGGTCTCAAAACTGGCACGAAACTAAACTTAGTTTTAGAAAGAACTAATTTATTTTTTTTTCCAGTTTGGAAAGTTCACAGCATTTTCCAGAGGAATTAATGAACATTGCTAATAGCTGGATCCGAGTTATAAGGCATTAGGAGGACACAGGCAGGAGGAAAGGCAATATATAACCTTTAGATGGGACAATTAGAGATCAATTATTAGAGCAGGAGAAGAGCATTTGAAAGCAGCTTCTTCATTAATCAAAGATTATCTCAAATTAGAAAGTTTAATTATTTGCCACAGTTCCTTGTATTTTCTTCTGCATTAAAAAAAAAGGATAAAAAAGATAAGAAAAGAGAAAATAAAAGGCAGGGGCTTTTTGAAAGCTGCTAGGTTTTGAACATTCAATTTCAACATGATTTTAAACCTAAAATACTAAATATTTTATAGAATGTAACAGTGAAATTGCATAATTCAGGAGATTACAATGAAGATGCACAACTGATGATTTTTATATGCTAAATCTGTTGGGTTAACTATTTGCATGTCCAGGTATCTAGAGGAATTATTTTAATACAAATGGTAATAAAGGAAAGGATGGGAGTATCCTATATGCACTGTAGGGACCTGGGGCAGGATCCAAGGGTTTGATGTTCGATTTAGATTGAATTTGTAGATGGTTGAGTTTTAGATTCTCAAAGAACTGAGCACATCCAAAACCTAGAGTGGGAGGAAGCACCAGGAGCAGGCACAGAAAGGGTGATCAGAGCAGCTGGTGGGCAGAAAGTGCTGGGCAATCCTCCAAAAGGTGCAAAACCTGCTGGAAATTGGTTTAGATTTACCCTCCCTGGGCTGGTGGCCACCACTGACCAAATCAGGGCATTTGTACATCCTGACAGCTGAGATGAGAGCTGGGAGGAAAGACACCTGGAGAGCAGGAAAGGCTTTGGCAAACAGGGATTTGGGGTGAACATGGGGCAAAGAGAGCTTTGCTGAGACCACTCTGCAGTTCAGGCAGGTGCTCAGTGTGGCTCAGGAGGAACAAGAACTGCTGTTCATTGTGGGAAATTAAAAAGTATGAAACTCTCAGAAAGCTGTGTGAAACCAAATCTCAGGATAGAAAAATGCAAGATGGTTAAAGATGCAAGGACAAAAAACAACAAGGCTATGAGCTGTGTAAAAACAGGCCTCAATATATATACTAAACAAAATAGTAAAAATAGGTAAACTTAATAATGAAGCTTTATCCATTGTTTTAAGTTATTACAAGTAAGCATTGTTCAAAGCAACATGTATGAGCGGCTTTATTATTTAACCTAAACAAATACTTGTCAGCTTTTAATATTATGCTCTTGGCTAAAAAGTTGTTTAAAAACTTTTTAACAAAGAAAACTTCGTCTACTGTTGTAAGAGACTAAAGCTGTTTCCATCCTGTTATTTGTATATATGTGTGTGTGTGTGTGTGTGTGTGTGTGTGTGTAAATATAAGATTAAAAAAAATATCCCAAAAACTCAGCAGTGATGGTGGATCATGTGAGGATCTAAATATATAAAATGGATGATAACAAAACAAATTATCAAGCCACAAAAATACATCTTCTTCATCATTAGAAGAGCTGGAGCAGAGCAGGTCATCCCTACAAGCTCCTGTCCCCAGGAGCATCTCCAGGGCTCTGGAGGAATGCCATCTGCTCCTCAGGGACAGGCTGGGCTGTGACAGGGAGAGAAATGCTTGCTGACCACAGCAGCAGCTGTGCAGGGGCTGTGCCCACCTGATTCCTGCTCATGGATCTTCTCAGGAAGTGTGTCCCAGCACGATGCCTCAGCAGTTATTCTTTAGTGACAGCCAGGCACAGATGTAGATGCAGGCTGGGGGCCCAAGCTGTTCCCTTTATGAGATCATTTTCTTACACAGACACTTTTTTCCTCTTGGCCAACCCCACCCTCACGCTACAATAAAGCTATTTTATGTCTTTATTCCTTTGTAAGGTGTGTCCTGAGCTTGGATACAGACTTGCTTCTCCTGGATGACCTTCTATACTTGCATGGCCCCATCCTTTTTTGGCCAGGTCAGGATGAGCCCAGGCATGTTCAGAGTCATTCAAACTAGGTTTTTAGAATTGTTAATCATTTAGGTTGAAAAGACCTCAAGATCCTCGAGTCTAATAGCTCCCCCAGCAGTGCCAAGTCTACCATTAACCCGTGTCCCCAAGTGCCACAGCCACACATCTGAAACACCTCCAGGGATGGTGACTCAAGCACTGCCCTGAGCAGCCTGTTCCAGTGTTTGGTAGTCCTTTCAGGGAAGAAACATTCCCTAATATCTGATATAAACCTTCCCTGGTGCAACCCCTTTCCTTGCCCCCTAGTTCTTTCCTCAGAAAGGTTATTCTACAATTTTTAATGAAGTAAAGGCAAAAGTGCTTCCTACTGGCATAAGCTGAAGAAGTTTATACCAGCCAGAGATTTTGAGAGACAGAGCCCATAAAAATGGTCTACTGACATATGTGCAGAGGCTGCACATTTCTGGCAGAAAGCAAGTTTCATTTGACCTTGGAGGAAAGAGTTTCCAACAATTTAACACCAAGGGCTCATCCATGTGTGTGTTTCCACCAGATTTACCTGTCTATGAACTCCCCACCATCCTTCTCCCATATAAGTGTTGAAAAAATGAGGCTGTGACGTCACATTCAGTTGTAGAACCAAGTTTGAGATAAAATTTTTGCAGCAGGGTGCATCTTTTCATTATGGAAGTGCAGATCCTAAAAGATCCCAATATCTTCCCACAACCTCTATAAGCTTTGACAAAAAATAGAAGATAATGATTGCATTAATAAAAGGCACTGAAGCTCTGGTCAGAATTTCAAGTTGTCCCACTCTGGAGTATGTATTAACCTACCTCTGAAAATAAAATAACTGGCTGATGCAATTCTACAATTCTCAACACATTTCCTATTTAAGGAAGAAGAAGAAAAAAAAAGAGCAAAAAACAACCATTCAAGCAATTCAGCTGTTTGAAAACTGGCTGTACACACGTTGAGGTATGCCTACAGTATATCAGGCTTAACCCAAAAACGCCCTCAGATATTCCTCTGCACTCCATTACAAAAGCCTGAAAGCAGAGTTTATAACAGCTTTACTAAAGACAGCACCATAATTTTGATGTCTCAGGGGTGATTGGAAAAACACATCCCTGCAGGTTATCCCTAACTGTTATTAATCAATACCTAATCTTGTTCTCTATCACACAGAATTATTACTATTTTCAAGCCTCTCAGAGCAGTGCTAAAATGCAGGATCTGCCAGGTGAGAGCCAGTCCTGCCAGCCCAGCTCTCAGCCTCACCATGGGCTTTTTGTACAGTTCCTCTAGTGCAAAAGAGCTATAAACACCACCAATAAAACCTCTTCCATGTCTTCCCAGTGTAAGTCTTAGAGATTTCACTGCTGGAGTAATACCCTGCTTCCTCCAGAAGGTTATTTTTATGGAGGGAAAAAAAAAAAAATATATATATATACATATATATATATATGTTGAGCTAAAAAACCCTCAGTGCCACAGCAAGAACTACTCATTAAATCAGTCAGAGACCACTGAGAGCTGCAGTGATACCATTCCTGATTGTGCTGGGAGTGGAGTGGCTGCTCAGCACAGCCACAAACCCAGGTTTTCCTGCTCCTGCAGGAGATTCTGCCCTGCAGAGGGGCATGTTCCCATCAGGAAGTGACCCCATGCACAAAGAAATTGAGTCATGGGGTCCATAAGAAAATATAGTCTGAATTAAAATCCTACTAATAAGTAAGGAAATTATATTCTGGGAAAATATTCATGATGGTAACAGCCCACATATATGTGCATACAAATGGAATTTTATATTTAAATATCAATGTTTTAACACCAATTCAGTAATGAGGGGGGGGGTTTAGTTTTAAAAGTCTGCTATCAGATGCTGGAGTAATTAACAGTGTGTTATGAAAATGACATTCTCTAATCCTCTCTTTCCCCTGACTAAAGAAGGACAAATGTGATTAGCAGAGAACACATCACCTGCACAGGAACATTTTCTAATTATTCATGTGGCTATAAATGATCCCTGGCATCTCGTAACATGATGAAAACTGAAGATGAACAGTACATGTCACTGGGAAAAGAGTGCAAATCCTTCCCCATTCCCCTTGAAATGAAACTTTTGGCCCTGCTATGGCAAAGAAATAAAATTGAACACACAGTTTTATGAAGGTTTAAGATCTCTTCTTGTGTTGGTCATATGCTTCCAGCACCTCTCTTATGCCAACACAAATTATAAAGTTGTTTAAAAATTGTTTAAAAATTATTTTTCTACTTT
>VXBI01005646.1:536235-550347 GCA_013397375.1 Toxostoma redivivum
TTAGTCTCTCTTAGCTTTCAGCTTATTATCCAGCTGTCCAGAAGGTCACTCAAAAGTTTGACTGCTGGCTTATGTGGGAGGAACATGGATGTTTGCACAGACAGAAGAGGGGTGAAGGGATGACATATTCAGTGCTAACTTGGGCCTTTCAATCTAATTGCAAACCAGAAATTGCTTGATTTTACCCTCACCTGAGGTAACAGAGATGCACATATTACACTGCAATCTTTCATGGTGTGTTTGCACCCATTAACTGCAGTGCAAAACCACACAATATCATAAAACAAATTGGTTCTGTCTGAAAATGGGAGAGACAAACTTGTTAGAGAAGATGGAAATCTCTGCATTTCACTCAGAAACAAGTTTTACAGCTTAGCCATAAATACCCAAAAATCTTTCTTTCTAATAGAACTGTGATACAAGTTAATATATTTCATTTCTAGGAGGTACGTGGAAGTAGAAAATCCGATGTGTCCCCATAGCAAACCTACAGTTGGAAGATGCAATATTTATTTTTTGATACAGTTTACCCATGCAAGAATCAAGCTCAATCCAGTGCCAGCTGAGAGTTAACTCAGTCACAGGGTTTCTTACAGCAGCACAAAAAATAAATTATATCATATCTGTATTGCCATAAAATTATGGTAGATAGTTTTGAGGTGGCAATGCTAAATAAATATTTATGAAATTCTTAATATAGTGATTTTGAGTAGTAGTTATTTCACAATTTGCTTTGCCCAATAATCAGATTAATTGGCTGATGGAAACATTATGCTTTTTTCCTATTATTTCTGTTTTAATGGAATAATATCTTTATTGTCCTATTCTATTTCAAATAATTGCATTATATTGAGCTTTAACAATTCAAAAGCCATTCAGAAAAAAAGCCCAAACTGAATGTAGTTATTAAAGTGACATTAAGTGCTTTAATAATAATTTTTGGTCAGGGCAGATGTGTTATAAATAAATTCAAATGCTGTATTAACCTTAAATTAAAAAACAGAAAAATCGCAGTCAGCAAGAAAATTGGATATCTTACCAAACTTTGCTTTGCAACTTCTGAATTCCCTGAGAGGATTTTACTGGAAGTGATACTTAACCTCTAGATGTCATGATCTTGGAATGGCCAGGTGTACACTTCTACAGCCAGGCCAATTATCTTCCATTAAGCAATAAATGTGCAAGGCTTGTTCAGTGCCAGTAGAAATTGCCCAGATTTATACCACACCTTCAGAAATACACTAAGAGTTAAAAAACAGAATCACTTTCCAGTAAGACCTTAATGAAACACACCTTTATGTAACTTCAACATTTAATACTTTTCACTTAGCTTTTTTTTCTTTTTTTTTTTTTTTAGGTTTTACAGTAGCCTTCAAGAATAAAACTGCTTGGCTGTCCTAATTGGAAATAGAAAGAATATTGCTCTAGTGCCTTACAGGGGTGTCTTAACTACCCACCACAGATATTTCTTCTAGACAATGACCATATAAAAAATGAACATGCTGAGTGTGTTCCTTGTAAAACACCAAATTTATTGATGCAGTTAATTTTTTTTTTCTTTTTTTTTGGAATTTACTCTAAAAGATTACAATCACCTACCCTGAAGGAGCAACAATCACAGATCTGCAACTCAGCTTACTCACTTTGGGGTACTTTGGGGTTTATTATTGAGGAGGAAGAAGAAATAGATCTGCCAGAGACACATGCTGGGAGTTTTCTAAAGATGCAGCAAAAATGTTTTTTTTTAAATTTTCCTCAGAAGTAACATATTCTACTGAGGTGATATTAGTCATCAAAAAGCATTAATTGCAAAGGTATAAAATAGGGGCTATATGGACTACCCTGGTGTTATCAGGACACAAAAGAACACATCCAACTGGTGGGAGAAAAGTGAGATAAAGTGCTCTACTTATATCACACTTTGCTTTACAACACAATCCCAGAGTGCACAGAACTTTTAAGATTCCCAGAAATTCTGTTGTGCTTTCCCTAGCCCAAAAAAATCAGAGAATTTTTAGTCTGTAGGGAGAGAAAGCAAGCAGGAAAATAAACCATAAATGATTTGACAAAATGCTGCGTGGCATTTACTACCATCTGATGTGCCTTTTAAGCACACTTATTCTCTCATTCCTCCAACCTGTGTTTCCAAAAGTGAGTCTTGCAAAGAGCAGTGAAATCAAAGATCACAGTAACTATGTCTTTTCCTTACTAACTGGTAAGATAAATCACTTTTTATATCACTTTTTGTCCATAGCCACTTTTATTTACGTTTCTTTACAAAATTGCAGGACCAGGTCAGTCCTTCTTTATACAATATCACCACTAAACCACTGATCCAGAAAAATCAAGCAAATCCATGATGCAGAGGACAACTCACAGCTCCAGCTCATCTCATACAGAGCCACACTCAGAGCAAATAACTCACATTTCTGTAATCACAGAGGCAATGCAATGGGTTGAGTCTCAGCAACCACATTCTGGGAACTATGGTCTGCCAAACTTGCAGAAGACAAGGTTATAAAATCCAAAATATTTAATGCTACTTCTGCATATGAGTCCTCTGTTGGTACTTGACGTGTTTTCTGTGTTTTATATTGCTCTCTGTGTGTGAAATTAAGTGCACATTGACTGGCACCAAGAAATCTGGGTTTAATCAGACTCAAAACAGGCAGAAAACATTCCCAGGCTCCAGCCAGCTGGGCAAGGGATAACACAGATTGCTGGATTGAGCCCCCAGCCTTGTTTCCCTGCCCTCCATCTTACTGACACAAGAGAGCTCACTGGCTTAGCATTAACCAATTAAAAAAAAAAAAAAATAGAAAACAACTGCACCAGCTGCCAGGCAGCCTCAGAGGAAATACCCCATTATTTACTGCAGCCAGAAATTCTTTATTTTACCCTTAAATACTTTCAAGTGTTTTAGGATTCATTCTTTAAAATTTGTTAAATAAAGCTGCAAGGTTTTTTATTTTCCTGTTCCATATTTAAAGCAATATTTCCTGTTCCATATTTAAAAGCCCTATGCTGCCTATATTTTACTGTAAATTTCCAAACGTAGTATATCCATAGATGTCTATTATGACCATCCCACAGAATGAGGTTTTAACACAATCTTTAAAAAGCCTCTTTGTTAATTGGATTCTCCAGTTCTCTCTGGTGTGGATGGTGAGCATGAGATGCTCACACTCTTCTCAGAGAAAACTTTCTGCAGAGTTTCAAAAGCAGCTATTGAACAGCTCTAATAATCACACTCCTCTCCCAGTCCCTGAATCCTTCCAGTAAATGTCTTTGCCTGGCACTCGGTAGAGATAAAAAGGGTTTCACTAAAAATCTCAGCCTCCTCCTCCCTGTTACCTTCTCTGGCTGTGAATTTAAAAATTGCTGAGGTAAGTCTGTGATGGAAACATGGGCCTTCACTTCTGAATGAAGGGAATGGAGGTGATTACTTTGACATAATTTAAAATCAATCCCAAGAGCTACAAAGGAATCCGTTTTTTTGGTTTGGTCTTCTTTGGCTCTATCCAAATGAATTTCCCAGTATTTTTTTCTTTAACTTTATAATGAGATTAAAGAAACACAGTAAACATGCACTGAAATCAGAGCTTTCTGTGTAATCCAAGTGATCCAGCTCAGGATAGAGAGAAGGAGCTGTGCTGTTATGGGGCCTTTATTTCATAAGTATTTTTTCCTCATGGTGATTTATTTTATAATGCAGTAATTTATTGCTGTGGCACTGATAATTACAATAAAATTTCTTATTAACTAAATAAAATATCAGAAATATGTATTTTTGAAATTTTTGTTAAACCCCAATCATAATGTCCCAATTCCACTGGGAATTAGCTAGAGGCTTGCAACAGCACCTTTTTCTCTAAAAAAAATTAGAATTTCTGTACAGTATGTGTTAGGTAGAGCATGTTATCTTTGTACCTAGCCAGCACATATAACACAGCCTGCAGCTGAATCACATCTACAAGTCACAGTGACAGCACTACTCCATCAGAGTCAGGAGAATTTAAAGAGCTGTGGGGTGAAGTCCCACAGGCTTCTGCTCCCTTTCTTAAACCAGCAATAACACCTTTCCCTTTCCAAGATGAGCTCTTGTGAGGAATTCTGCAACAACTCCAATGTTATCCCCATATCCATCTAAGCTTATCTAAACATCATGTTGTGCTGAGGAAGGTTTGGGTTGGATTTTAGGAACAGTTTCTTCACCAAAGGAGTTGCCAATCCCTGGCACTGCTGGCCAGGGCAGTAATGGAGTCCCCATCCCTGGAGGGATTTAAAAGTGTGAATGTGGCACTTGGGGACAGGGGTCAGTGCTGGCCTTGGCAGTGCTGGGATGGCTGGACTTGATGATCTTAAGGGTCTTTTCCAACCTAAAAGAATCTGTGATTCTCTGGAAAACAGTTCTCAAACAGTGAGAAGAGCAGCTGGCTCACAGCAGCTTTGCTGGGCATACAACCCTTCCAGAAAACATGTTAAAAAGGATAAAAACCATGGCAACTTCACCTAATTTGGTTTTCTTCCCAGAGCAGAACCTGAGCACCCACCGAGGAGCTGTAGCTCTCAGCATCACATTGGCGCCTCCTTCCCAAGACTGAGCATGTCCTGAACAGGAGGAACACAGAAGGAGAAAGCTGAAAAATCAACAAAAGAGCACTCCTAAAGGAGTCTTACACCACCTCTTGAGATGTCAGAATTAAGAAAAAGTCTCAAATTTGAAACTTAAGCATTCTGACTGCTGCTGCCCTACAGCAACACCGAAGCGAGCTGTTATAGAACAGATATGCAAAGGACAAAAGCAAAATTGTAGTCAATTACACACTTAGCATTTCTTAATTCTGAAGTGTTTACCTTCCCAATTAAAATATTGCTTAGCCAATAAGGTTATTTTGTATCTAATATATGCTTTATGAATATATATGGAGCTGTGCTACTAAAATCAATGTAAACATCTCAAAAATAGTTTAATTTGTTTCTGTTATTAAATTAAACCAATGGAGCTTTTAATCTCTATGTGCATAGATATTAATCTCATTTTTATGATCCTCCTTGGTTATTTTTTATTTCTTTGTCCTGCTTTGATCAGGCTCAAGACTGATTCCAAATCAGGAAGACCCTCCTTGAAAAGTGTCTGTACTGACGCTATGTTTGAAAATATTAATGTTATTCAGGATTTGACTTTTTTGCACATACCCAAGCAGTGAAGTTAGGATTATTTTCAGCAATCTCAGAATTTTTATTTGTGATGAATATAAATTTCTTTCTCAAAATGAGATTTCTTATAGAATACCTCCTAGTTTAACATTTTTAATAGGAATTTGCCATTGATAAGATTTATAAATTTCAAGGACATTCCAAACTTGTCAGCAGGACTCCACCACTATTATGTCACTCAAACTTTATGACAACACAGCCCTGATATTACTGACAGATGTCTGAAGAGCAATTCACCTCTTACATCCAGTGGTCTGTAGCTGACACTTTTCTGATTTTATATGCTAGGACTTCACTGTACAATAATTTAAAACTATTTCTCTCCTCAATGGCTTTGAAACAGATAAAGCCCTTTGTTACACAAGCCAGACAATTTTTACACTGTGGCAGTGCATCCCACGTTTTTCTCTTCTGCAAGAGTTTTACTCACAGCAGGAACAGAACACCTATTTAATATCATCCAGGGTAAAACTCACAAATTTTTTTCTGTTCAATTTACCAAGAAATGCACTGAGGTCCTAAACATTTAAAGTGAATTACCCCACATGTCTCTGTGTCTTGCTGAACAGTTTGCCAATTCAAAGGGATGTCAGGAAGAAGCAATATTAAACTAAGAGCTGTGTGCATTGATTTTCTGAAAGATTAGGTATTGCAAAATTGTGAGGAGAAAAAACTAGGCTTCAGAAATTCACTTGACATAAGGGAATGAACGGTGGAGATTCATTAATCAAAGTCTATAAGGACTTTATTAATAACCTTGCCTGATGAGTTTTAAAGGAAAATAATGATATTTTGAAGCATTTAGAACATTTATGGTACCTGCAGGAATAGCCTTTGTTAGAAACTGTCTTCAGGCTAAAGCTCCACTAATAAGATTAAAATTGTTGATATCAGTTTGAGGAAAGTGTAAGAGTAATTTGGGCAGGGATAAGTTTGCAAGAATGCAGAGTAAAGCTCTTTGGAACTTTCCTGGTGACACAAGTTTCCTTTTCTAGTGACATAACAGCATACCAGGGTGGCAGACCAGATTATGATGTAAAGATGAAAATACAAAACAAAAGGGAAAGAGCTGAAATTCATCTTTTTTGCCTCTTTCAATGACTTGATGTAAACAACAGCTTGGGTTTTAGTAGATGGGGTGCAAAAAATTATTTACATTTTTTTTCATAGTGAACCTATAAATTTTTGTAATTAGCCAGTGAAATGCTGGCAGTCAAGCCTGTCTCTTTCATCTGAAATAATCCAGAAAGTGAACGCAGTGTTTTGGGAAGAATGTCAGATATTGGGGTTAAAGATTGATTCTTAAATGTACCAAAATGTTACTTGGAAACCATTAGGAAAAAAGGTCATTCTAAGCTATAAAATGTTTCAGGGAGAAATTGTTCCAGAGACAAATATACAACGTTGATAATTAGGTTATTAGACAATTCATTTAATCAAACTTTCTGTAGTTGAAGGCTTATCTTGAACTTTAGTGCATATTATATAAAGTAATTTTTGTATCAAATAAATAAATATATAAATGAGCACAGACTTTCACGACTTTTCAACCAAATAGAAAATGCATGTTTTTCCAGTTTAAATAATGCATATTTTTCAGCTGCATGGTCCTATTCCTTTTAAATTTTGCTTTAAATGTTCCTCTTTCTCTGCAAGATTATTCTCCACAGCATTTGCTGAGGACCTCCACAAAGCATATTGTTTAAAAATAAACAAATATCCTCTACTTCAGTGCATTAGTCCTGCTGAATTTGAGATGGCATTAATATACTTTTTTTTTTCTGGAAAGACCTTGGTGTAGAACTCTTAAATTGTCTTTACTGTACTCGCCTGTTCAGCAGTACTCAGTGAGACCAATCAGGCCACATTTTCCACTCATGCTTATGTAAATCACAAATAAATCATTTTCAGCCAGCAGGCGTGACCCAGCGAGAACAGGTTCCCAGCTGTTAAGCATGGGCTTAGTCTGGAAAGATTTGTTGGATTCTGTGGCTCATGCTAAATGCGAGTAAAGAGCAGATTTATCTCTGCTCCTGGTTTACAGGACATGATGGAATTTGGGGTTTTGTAACAGGCTTTATCACCCTGTTCTTCCCGGAATGCATACAGTGAGTTAATTACCTTGAGTAGGAGTTGTGATCCCAATCAAGCTCTGACTCAGACCTCGACTGTCCCTGAGCATCCTTCTTTTTATCCTTACCGCACTCAATAGCGGCAATTCACTGACAAACTTCGCAGCCACGGCTAGAAACAATACATCCCCATTTTACTATTATTTCAGACTCATTTCCTCGGGATTTAAGCCGAAATTCCCAACCCTGAGCACCTCCAAGTCCTTTCTTCCACTGTGGTTATCCTGCCATCTGCCTCAGAGCTGCCTTTTCCAGCTTGTCCGAGGAACTGGCAGACTTCAGACAAGAGGCAGCATCAAAAGCCATTTATGCTTCTTGATGCTTTATTTATCCTATATATGTTGGAACCCTTGAAATTGAGAATTTTGGACTTTCTGTACTGACAGGCACTGACCTCCAGTAGAACACTGCTTTTGACCTGAGGCTGTGGAGAAGGCTTCCAAAATTAAATGATAAAACTAAGATCGCAGGTGTGTAGTTTAAATAAAAGTGTATAATATCACATGGTGGAAAACTTGGAATTCAAAGTTTTAAAATATAACAATATATAAAAGACAAGGTGAAAGTTTTAGGGCAGAAGTTTTGTCTTTCTTCTTCACCTTCATAAGTCTAGGTGATCTTTTGTAATTAGATAAAAATATCTCCATTGTGAGTCACAGATAGTTAATTATTCAGTTAGAAGAAAAAATAATTTAGGTGTCCTTCCTTAATTGGACAGTTGGCCCTTAAAAGGCCTTGTAGAGAGAAAGACATGTCTCCATTTTTAACTTGTTAGCTAAAAGTACTGTAAAACTCACTGTAATATAAATAAAAATTAATAAACATCTGAGTCCAAAAAAAAAAACAAACCACCGTCTCTCAAGCATTTAGACCAACTCTGAGAAAACAAAAACAAAAAAACCCACAATATATATATTGGTTATTCTGAATATAACATTTTCTACTTCTGAGAAAAGACAAGCAATGCTGGTCTAGGCATGGGCAGAGTTTGTAAATTGTCCCCACCCATTGACAGATGGATGCACATCCAACCTTGTGCAGCTCGAGTGCGTGCAAACATCAAAATCAAATTTCATTTCTCTTCTATCAAATAAGACAGAGCATGCCATATTCTTCAAGTAATCAGTGTTATCTACTCAGGCACTGATATTTCTGATCTCCTAAACTGTGTTAGCTGGGCCCTTAGAAGATCTTTCTCTGTGATTAGAGAGTGGGGGTAATGTGGTCAAAAGAAAAGAATGGTTCTATCAGTGCACGTAAACAACTGCCTCTGTCTAAGCATTGATACTGGGAAAACAGATCCCTCCTGGTAGCATCCTGAAATCTGGGGTGAAGGCAGTGTTAATAAAGCAACATTGAATTAGAGAGAACAGACCCTGCTTTCCCAGTTCTAAATTTACCAAAATTTATCTAAAATTTCTGAGTACAAAAAGACAAGCAATATTAAACCCCACTGTGAAAAAAAAGATTCTCCCCAGAACCTGCTGAATCTCTGATTAATAAAGTTATAGATTTAATTAAACTAAAGTGTGGATTTTGGTTTCTTTTTTCTTTAGTATCTAACTTTCTAGGGAAGGAGCACAATAGTTTGGGTTTTTTTTAAAAAAACGTATCTTCCTAAGCTTGCATTTCCATTTAATAAAGCAGATGCATTAGGGGACCAAGGCCTTATTCAATCTAAGTGTTTAAATTACTTAATGGAATGTAAAACAGAAGCAAAACTTCAAACTGATGCAATCGGCAGCCCTGATCTGCCATGGGCTTAATCTCTTTGTGGGCAATATCCATCAGTCACAGGTGTCAGGACTGCACACCTGAACAGGTGAGGGGGGAGGCAGTGCCTGCTGCACAGCCCAGCCCTGATGGTCCCACCTGACTGCAGGGCTCAGTGCTCTGTGTTCTCATGTAATTACACTCCACATCATCCAGGCTGTCTCTCTGTGCTGGCTTTTGGACCCCACAGATCACCTTGAGGCATGTGGGACCTTGTCACCATCCCTGGTGCAGTCAGAGCTTGGCTCTTGCTTCCACCACCATCAGCCTTTTAGCCTGGCTTAGCTGAAAACCCACTTAATTAGGGCTTAGTGTCTGCCTTTATAAACAGGTATCTGTGTGGTTTTTATTATTAAAGAGTTATATTTTCCAGTAAAAAAATAGCAACTTTCTGAATCATTCTTTATATGACTAATTCTATTTTTAAACAGATGTAGCTGCAGCAAGAACAGTGAGAGTTCAGCGTTTCTTGACTCCTGGAATCAGGAATCGTTGAAGCAAGTAAACTCAAAACAGCTGTGGTAATTGGCTGAAATTGCCACTTTTAATGACACAAATTACACCAGAGTGATGTTTAATGAAAGCTACAATTCCCAGCTTCTATATGCAAAATTTAAAACATTCTCCTAAATTGTGTTGACCTCTCTTGTTTAATACCCTGCTAATCATTGAAAATTGGAAACAAATGCTTCAATTAAGAGACAATTAATTGACAATTAATTCAACAATAAGCAGATGGCCAGAAAGAGCATCCTGCTATTAAATGAATCAAATGTGAAAGGGAGAATTTGACCTTTCTTATGTGAAGCTCCCCTCCTTGAAAAGAAACGCTTTTCCTGAAAAAAATAAAATAGATTTTTTTGTCTCATACTCTGCAGAGCTATAACTTTGAAAAATGAAAATAAAAAGCTTATTTACATCAGTATTTTGGTCTAGGGGATAGGAATTGTGAATTAGGAGGGAAATAAGGAGCAATAGCATGCACAAGTGCAAGAGGATTTACAATAGCTCTTGCACCCCAAGGCCT
Organism: Toxostoma redivivum; assembly: GCA_013397375.1. NCBI lineage: Eukaryota > Metazoa > Chordata > Aves > Passeriformes > Mimidae > Toxostoma > Toxostoma redivivum. The sequence continues at coordinate 546,388 of VXBI01005646.1, forward strand.
AATAGAAGAAAATAAAGCCGCCATTATCATCAAAACTGCAGATGATCTCATAAAGGGCTTGTCTACACGGGGAGGTCAGCACAGAACAAGCTCAGTTATGAATTTTAAGTGCAGTTGCAACTTTTCCTGGCTCCCCGTGCAGGAGCTGCGCTGCTTTTCCATGGTAACAGCGGCTGAGGCGCAGGGAGGGCTGTGGCAGGAGCATCACCCAAAACTGCAGAGGGGCACCCTGGGCACAGAGCACAGCTCAGACAGGGTTTCTGCAGCCTGGGAACGTGGGAAGGTGGCTGAAGAAGCTGCTCTGCAGGTGGGGTGGGGCAGTTCAGCACCCCATGAGGGAGAAGGCTCTTTACATTCCCCTCTCTCTTTGCCTTAGAGCATCCCCGTGCTGATCAGCCTCATGGGTTTTTGTTCTAATTGTGTCTTGGTTCATGTCACAGTCACAGAATGGGTTGGGCTGGAGGGGATCTTAGAGATCATCCCATCCCACCCCCTGCCATGGGCAGGGGCACCTTCCACTATCCCAGGGTGCTCAGAACCCTGTCCAACCTGGCCTTGGACACTTCCAGGGATCCAGGAGCAGCCACAGCTTCTCTGGGCACCCTGTGCCAGGGCCTCCTCACCCTCACAGGGAAGAATTCCTTCCCAAAATCCCAACCCTCCCTGCCCTCTGGCAGTGGGAAGCCATTCCCTTTGTCCTGTCCCTCCATCCCTTGTCCCAGGTCACTCTCTCCATCTCTTTTGGAACCTCTTTAGGCTCTCAGATCTTCCTGGAGCCTTTCTCAAGGCTGGACAACCCCAGCTCTCTTATCCCTTTGCAGGGCTGTATGAGGAAAAGGCTTGAATTCCAGACCAAAACTCCCTTGGCAAGTCAGGGTTTCACTTTACATACCTGAAAAACTCAAAGCCACATGCTCAGTGACACTGGGGATATTTTCAGATAACTTCAGAAAATGGTCCTTTTTCAGCTCCTTCAAGAAAATATGTAAAATTGTAATTTAACTCAGAGAACCATTGCATGTGTAAATTAAAATTTATGCTAAAGTTATAATGCAGTGCATAAAACAGAAAAGCTACTTGTTCCATGCAGAAAGAATTGTGTCTGTGAGTCACTAAGAAATTAATTTTGTTAGCAATAAATTAGTTATTTTGTCTCAAATAAATTACAAAATTAAATTGGTAATAATAAAAAAAAAAGAAATATTTGACTAATGAAAAGGTTCCTTTAAAAGAACTTGAGCTACAGATAAACCAGTTTTCATTCTCCAAATTTTTATTTGTTTTAACCTATAGTTAAAAAAATAACATGGTTAATGATTGAAGCTCATAAATAAATAATTTCTGCCATCCCTCACATGGTGCTGCAGGCACTCTGACTGTGTTTCAGTTGATGCTGTATTTTATGCAGTCTGACTACGATTTCATTGGTAATTTATACTGCATAAACCTTGACACCTGGGTGGCAGGAGCAGTAAGCTGAGCTTTCTGGGGCTTTGGCATAGGTAAAGCAGACAGGTTAATCATTGCTTTTACCTGGAGCTGTCTGGGTTCTGTTAATATTCATCAGGTGCTGCTGCCCTTTATTTCTGTGGATGTCTCTTAATCCCACCATGAGAACAACCTAATCCAAAAGCTGGAGCAGCAAGACCATTAAGCAAATTCATGAATACTTCCTTCATAATACTCATCTTTCCTCTGTCAACATAATAGGGATGTTTTTTTCCTTTAATATTAATAACACATTTGTACTAGAAAAAGGTATTTTTTTTAAGAATTCCAGAAGTTAAACAACCAAATAAAAGTCACTGTGGAAAGTCAGTTGTATTCTGTGACTTGTGTTTGGTGTTCCCTGGAAAGGACTTCCTGAACTGGTGAGATTCTGGGTAAAAATTTGTATTTCTAGTTCCATTCATGTCTTCCACTTCCCATTAATTACTTGGAGAAAGCCAGTTCAATTATTTCTGTCTGCACATTTCTTGTCTAAAGGATGCACTCTACTATTGTTTCAGGAAACAAGCCAGAAAGAGGAGAGGAAAAACAATAATTTCAATGCTGATAAAACCAGAATCCTTAAATATTTTGTTATCTGAGAAGGAAGCAGACAGAAATGTGACAAGTGGCAGAGCCTGTGTGGTCAAGCTCAGAACTGAGAGCCAGAAACAATCAGAGAGTTTAGCAGCACCAATGTTCTTTTAGTTAGGTTAAACTTCCCAGCCAGACCTCTCAAAATCTTAAATATTAATGATTTTAACACCACATGTCTTTGATTCCTCTTCAGTTTGTTCCTGCTCCTGCTTAGTGCATGAGATTGTGAAATAATAATGACATATTGTAAATAAATGTATGATGTTCAGAGCCATAAGGGATTTTTTTTTCTCATATACAAACTTTTTATACTCAAATAGTGACTTTTTATTACCCAAGTCGCTGTCTCAGTTGTTCTCATTTTCAAGAAGAGAGGTCTTGTTACTGATTGCTGGTTTATCTAGCACTCTGCAAGGATTTAGTTAAACTTCCTGAGTTAGTGAACTCTAAAAACTGCTATAAAATTACAGCACTGGTTCAAGTTTCCTTCTTTAATTAAACTTTAAACAGTCCCACAGCAGTTTTGAGCCTGTCTCCTCCCTTGGAATACCTCATTCCATTCCCACCTGTCATGCTCAGAGTGCTGGGTCTGCACACATTATCAGATGCCAGAGAGGTGGCAAAAGAAATATCGAAAATCCAAAACAAACCAGAAAAACAAAAGAAAAAAAAAATATACTGATTATGGCTTAAGAAAGTTCATTGGTATTTTAAAATATTTCAGACTGTCTGATATCAAAAATGCAAATATAATATCAAATTAGTAATTTCAGTATTAATAACATTTGCTTTAAGATTGAAATAAGGAAAAGGAGGCATTTTAACCTTTTTCATTTTCATCTTTCTAGTTCATAATACCTTTAGCTTGATACTGTAACAAAGGATTTAAAAAAAAAAAGAACAGCAAAACAAAACCAAACAAAAAATCTACAAACAAATGTATTAAAAACATGCAAGTAAAATGTTTAGGTAAATATAAAGTAAATGGTCTTGGGACATTTGTTATTTTTAATTTGCATACCAAAAAGAGATAGAAAAAATATCGTTCATCTAGAAAGAACAACTTCCACTGATAGTCAAGTTGTATAATGTGCATTTTAGTAAACATTGTTTTTCCAAAATAAATAATCTCCTTTTCTGAAAATCATGAAAAGAACTTTTGTTCTGAGTGCTATAATTTTTTCTACTGTTGCTAGGATTAGACGTCCTTTGATTTTCTGAAAATTATTTGCAATTTTTTTTAATTCCTGTAGTACACAAGATAACTAGAAAAAAAGAGGGATTATTATTTCCACAGTGGAATTTCTAAATGTCTGGAAAAGCAGCTGTCATAACAATTAATATAGGTTTTATTTGTAAATATTCATTGTTAAATTAGTATTGGAATAATCTGGGGATGTTCCAAATGATCAGAAGATACCGGAAAAAAAAACCCTTATCAATGTTTTAACATAGTACACAAGGACATCTGTGGAATTCTACTTCTTAGCCTTTGATTCCAGGCTCAATTTTATTCTCTAATGACCCCAAAATTGAGTGTTGGGTAAATACAATCCCCATCCTTCTGTGGCAATGATAATGCGAAAAAATTGGTGAGGGCTCAACATTGCACTGAGATCCAATAGCCAGAGACATTTAGATATTTATACTGACAAATTCAAATATGGTTGATTTCCTTTGTCAATGAAGGTATTTGAAATAATAAAATGCATAAATAATGCATATTTGACCATTAAGAAATCCAAGGCAACTTGTTTCCCTACAATTATCGGAATTCCAATAAAGCCAGTACATTCCAAGAGACAGATATGGGACCAGAGACCTAAATAAGTCCATGTTCAGTGAGGGGTTTTGCGAATTAAAAAAAAAAAAAAA
>VXBI01005646.1:550366-613174 GCA_013397375.1 Toxostoma redivivum
AAAAAAAAAAAAAGAAAAACAAATTAACAGTTCTTTTAGTCTTTTGCCCTCATTTTTCTTTGTTGCTACTGGAACATAGGCTTAACTAGGGTTTTTTGTAGCCCTTCATCAAGTCTTGGCAGCTTATCTGCAGCTCCAAGGCAGGATACAGGTTAGCAGGGTATTAGCTCTGTGTCATCTTCACTTGAGACCAAAAAAGCATTCAGTCAGCTCATGAAAGATATAGTAGACCTGGCAGTTTATTATAAATCCTGTGCACTCATCAGCGGTCCCAGCCAGCAGGTACACCCCTGCAGCTCCATTCAGGGATGCACAGAGGATAATGCGCCCTTTAGATCCAGCCCTGCTCTTTGCTAATCTCCTGTCAGCCAAATTCTCCTTGCTCTCCTCCATTTCGCACCGTGTTTCATTTTGGAAATCCTTAATTAGCCACCGAGGCAGGTTAAGAAAAAGCGACACAACTGATGAGTCTGCATTTCAGCTAACAATTGCCAAAGTTTTTGGGTATTTTTTTAAACCCCAAACTCAAGAAGTGTCTGGCTCTGCAGCTCACTTTCTGGGGCTTTGAAATGCAAATCAGTAAGTCCAGTAGACTGAAACTCAATCTGAATTACTCTGAAGTGTCAGAACAACAAAGGCTATGAAAGTGCAGTGCCCTATTTAACAAACCTTTGTAAAGAGATCATGGTGGAGAAAGCGTGGAGTTTGTCACCTGGAAGTCTTTAAAAATTGTCTGCCTAATCATCACAACTGCCAGACCTTTCTGAGCAAGGTTTAGATAACACAGATATAAAAGTTCATCCAGTTCTCCAAAGACTGTTTTAACAGTTTTATAAAATGTGGTCTAAGAGTGGTGGTGCAAAAAGTGAAGAGCTTGACAAGTCAAGGGCCAAATCCTCAAAACCAGCTTTATTTAGCCATGATTTCTGCAGCTCACACTGTGCCTCAGTGATGCACATGAAGTGTCCTTAGTCCCAGTGTCCACCTCTGCAAGAAGAGATAAGGAAATGGATGAGAATCCCCTTGTCTGATGCTTCCCTGACAGACTGCTTCCTCCCATGCAACAATTAGCAGGCGTTAATTCACCATAACTATTTGTTCCTGTAAAATTTTGGAGAAGCAGGGGCCTTCAAAGCCCACACCAGAAATATCCCACGCAGTCATTAACTGTGTGATTCACCAAATTTAATTGCTGTACAAAAATATCCATGTGGACACTCATTTCCAGATATGTGACATCTGATTTCCTCCTTTTCCAGAGCATGAATTTAAATATACCCATGAAATCCCCTCATTTGCCATGTGGTTCCCTTGTTCCCTCACAGATATGGGGTTACCTCCTGTTTTCCCAGCTGCTTCTGCTCATTTTCCCTCTCCAGGTCTCACATTCAGCACAGTGGCCTAAACCTTCCTGCAAGTTGTCAGCTACACCATTCTACAAATAAAACACCTCACAGGAGAGACCCCTTTCCTTAGGTAAAGAGAATAAAGAGGTAAAAAAGATTTGCTGGGAACTGCTTCAAATCTACTCAGCATTATGCCAGTAAATTCACAAAGCAAAATATCCCAGACTGTGCTGGGAGGGCTTTTCAGAGCAGACATCAAGGTTATCAAGGAGAATGCTTTGCAATATGACTGGAAAGGTCTGCTGGCTCCCCAACACACTGAATACTGCAGAGTTGAGGTGTTCAACGTGGCCACTGGGGCTTTGGAGATGCTTGGCAGAGTTCTGGAGGACAGCCTGATCCTGCCCATCCTCCTGTTCTGCCTGGGCAAACAGAGCCAGTTTGTATTTCCATGTGGATTCACCCCAGACAATGGGTGCAGCCACAAGACCTGCAGCAGCTCCTTGCAGAGCTGAGCTGATGTTCCCAGCAGGCAACCCATAGATCAGTGAAGGCTGCTGAGTTGCTCACCTAATTATGCCCATTTGGGATCCCCAATCACGAGAGTTTTCTACTAACACAGCCAGGAAACCATTTTCAGATGAAGAGAGAGTCCCTACTTTATGTGAGGTGAAGCCTTAGATCAGCATTTCGCTGCTACAAAACAGAGATGAGCTCAGCAAAGGTCCTTTAAGCAAACAGATCTTCTTAGACATAATTTCAACCACCAGTGGAGAGTTTGTGCCATCATTCTTTCTAACCAGCCAACACCTGTGAGCTCAGCCATTTTGTCTCCCCAATAAGTTACTTCAGATCAGCGCTGTCAAAAATATAAATAACACCTTTATTTCAACCCATTGCCATTCCTCCAACGGGTACAGAGCTGGAGCATCCTGCTGGAATAGCAGACAAAAATTCATCCCCTTCTTTGAGCCCGAACACCTGTGCACCATCTCGCTTGCATGAGATGGTTATTTGGCAATTTATAAACAGAGCTTTGAGACTAATGCCTGTGTGCTCTATGGCTACCTGTTTATCCCCAGCTTCTGTTTGACATCTCCCATCTATTTAAAGGGAAAAAAAACAAAACAAAACAAAACAAAAAAAAACCCCAAACAACAGTAAAACAAATTATAGGAATAATGAAAGACTGTGCCACGAGATACCTGCCCAGAATAGGGCGATTAATTCAAATTAGCATAGGGACTTTAGTGGGCCACGGGGACACAATGATTTATGTGAAATATACTTCATGCTAGAATAACTAAGGATACTTACTTCCATATATTACAGCAATTAGAGAGGGGAAAAAAACAAAAAGGAGTGCAATATTTCCATGGAGGTTAAGCTAAAGATACATCTATATCAATCCTTAGTGCCCGTGGTTTCAACATAAAATTCACCCTCAGCACTTCCTAAATCTTCCCAGTGCCCATCCCTGCAGACACAAGCCAGTCTCCCCTCTCCCCAGCAGGTTTCACGTGGCTCTGTCACACCTTCTCAAAGGGAAGTAAAACAAGTGTGGGGAAAGCGCAAACAAACAGAAGCTGCCACATACATGTTCTGGAAGAGCTTATTCCTGTGTGGGAAGTGCTACTGTGTGATAAAGGACTTTTATATCTGTGTGAGTGTAATGCCCTGGGATTGTGCCAGCAGTGCCAAAGATGGAGATTTTCACAGCCCTGGTTAATCTGACTATGGAAACCTTGTGCAGACCAAAATTAGATTTTAATTTATATTAACACTGCTCGTTCTCACACTGGAAGTTGTACTTGCTCAGAAGGAGACCTTCATGTGTCACACAGGAGTGCAGTGACCTAAGGTCTAAGCCGGCTTAGTATCCACAAGATGAACAAATATTCCATGAAAACTTTTGCCTGCCTTGTATCTCAGAAAATAAATGTAAATCAGAAAAACTCTGATTTGAAGTACCACGTGCAATTTGGTTTTTTCAACCATGCATTTTTAATGAACGTGAAAATGACCTCACTAAAACCTAGAAATTTATATTAATAAGGATCAATCAGTAAATAAAAGCATCCAAATGCAATGTTGTCCCCAATGGCCAGAGACAATACCTTGTATTTGCCTTCGCTCAGTGCAGTCACTGAACTGATAAATAAATAATAGTCAGATCCAAGACTACTGTCATTGTGATGCGCCAAAGAAAACAACACACTACATTTACCAAGAACAAAGGCAAAAACAATACCTGGCATAATATGGTTTGCAAAATAAAATTTAACTATCCTCTGAAGTAATTAGCAAGTACATGAAGCTCGTAAACAGAGGAAAGGGGACATCTCCTGTTCTGCATCTCAGACTGTCAGCCAGGGATCAGGAGTGAGAACCTGCCTGACAGTGACAAGGCACAGCGGAAAGCGTGGCACGGCTCGGCTGGCAGGATTTCATCAAACCACAGCTCCTTCAGAAGGGCAAATTAGCTGTTCTTGTTCCTCCTCCTGCCCCTCCTAAAATATGCTGTCTGTGTCCAAATAGAGACATCGGGACACGAGACAGCTGGGCTGTCAGGGATGCTGCTAACCCAGATCTGTCAAGGTGAACATGTGAGAGACTTCAGTTTTCCAAAGGCTGGGTGGAGGAGGAGAAGTCTGTGCTGTCCGTGTGAAGCTGCTGCCTCCAGGGAGTCGGGAAGCTTTCAACTCACTCAACTTTTTGTGCCCTGTGAGGATGCTGCCCGCAGGTACCCACGTGGAGGGGCTGCTGGCTAGGCAAGACCTGGGATAAAAATCATGGCTTGCTTTGCAGAGCCAGGATTGTCCCATACCCAGCAGGTTTTCTTCAGCTGGGTACCCACACCACCACTGTAATTAAAGGATTAGGCTCTCTGAACAGAAAAGGAGCATTTACTCTGTTTTTATTTTTTCTGTAGCAGAATTTACTTTAAGGCTCTGTCCTACAGGTGTTGGCACACTTTGGGGTGAAATGTTAAAATCCTGTCTGTTCCATTTAAGAGCTGGTGGCACTTTGGTTTCGAGCTGAGTTCACCACAACCTTCCTGGCTTCTTCCAGAGATAAACTTTAAATTTTAACACTATTCTCGGTAGGTTGTCATTGAAGTTCAATTTTTGCACATTTTTCTACAATTCGTGCACAGACAGAATCACCACTGTAGAACAGAGAAAAAATGTTGTTGAAATAAGACTTAGAGAGCATCCCGTGAAGAAAAGGCTACACTGGTAAGGGATGTCCTGACACACACTCAGCAGATACCTTTTTCCAGAGGAATCTGGTCAATATTAGGATGAGTTAAGAGAATACTTAGAGAAAGCAATAGGTGTTTTCAAAATAGATGGGCCATTAGCAGCAGATAATTGAAAACCTGTGGTTAAGAAGTACCATTGACTTCAATAGGAGCTGCACATACATCTGAAGCCAACACAGGCTTTTGACAGACACTGGATAAGGTGATGGGGAAGCAGAACATTTCTGAACAACAAGGAAAAAAAGCTTTAGGTTGCAATAAAAACTAGGGGGGGAAGCAAATAAACAAACAAACCACAAACTGAAGTTAAAATATTTTTAGCATTGCCAAACTTTTTCAAAAACTATGAAAAGCTTGGGTGGAAATTTGTGATTAACTCTCTTTGGTGATACTTTGTAAATAGTCTCCCTTTCTTCAGGTCTGGTTTGGGGAAAAACAGTAGCTGTAGTCCTTCGTCTTCTACCCTTTATGATGAGGAAAAGTTGTATGTATATTTATATATACTCACTCATTGAGAGTTTGGATTCAAATTCGGTGTTGTTCAAATTTTGTTCCTGTCCAAAGAACAAGAAAACTGCTCCTACATCAAGATATTCCTGCTTGCTCAAGAGCTTTGACATCCTCCAGACCAATAAATGAGGTGTGTCAAGAGTTTTATACAATTTTATAATCTCAGAGGGAAATGACAGGATTCTCATGACAACCTAAAAAAATGGATTTTTTTGGAACCCACACCTGTGGCACACACTGGCAGACACAGCAGATCCCATTTCAGCTCTTTGCCAATCCAGCAAGTGTTACAGGTCCTCTTTTGCTGCCCTGACATCGTCTTCTGGCCTGTGAGCAACCTCCAGATCCAGTCTCCATGGCACCTGAAGGCAGTAATTATCCACCCAGCTGTAATGAAGCAGCACAGTGATGCATCACAGGCACCACAGGACTTAAATGGGCTTCTCATTGACTGATAGGAAAGCAATCAGTCTGGTGTGTTTGTGCTTGTGGGGTCACAGCAATGGATAAAGTCAAAAAGAAGATTCCACAGACTTCCTTCATGGTCTGAGCCCTGACTTCCCTGATAAGGAGGTCCCAGAGCTGACCTGAGCCATTTGGCTCTTTCTCTTTGACCTTACACCCTATCTGTTATCTCTTTCACATTGCTAAATACACATCTTCTCATCCTAGGTCTTTTTCTTTGGCATCAGCTGCCATATATTTGATTATCTCCCTGCTTAACTGAAAAAGTAATTCTAAATATTCCTGTTGCTTTTGCTTTGGCATTAATTATGTCCTGTTTTCATCTTTAATTTGGATTCTGTCCGTACATTTGCAAAGATGATTTGCTGGGAATGCACGCAGCATCATTTGTCAGCAGCTTCCTCAAAACTGCCTCCTGAAGAAGCTCCTGTGCCAGACAAAAAGTCTGCAAAGTTCAAAGGGGCTGCACAGAATTTACAACACTTTCTCCTAATGAAAAGTTTAATAAGCATTTGAAATAGGAGCCTCAATATTATTTTCCTGTACATTTTGTCAGTCTGCAAAGGTATTTCTTTGCTGCTTCCCAATACTTCTGTATTTCTATAAATCTGTTGATTATAGTTGTAAAATACATATTAGCTCTCAATTTTCTTGAAGACAGTGTTAGGACTTAATCTATAACACTCTTCCCAATACATTTGAAAAAGACAGAAGTGAGGATTTCAGAGACATAAAACATACTAATGCCTGTGTTATGGGGTACTTCATGGACATTTTTACCAAAATAAAAATTATTAATTTAATCAAACCTTGGATTAATTTAATCAAACCAGCCACTGATAGATGGATGTTCCCCTGATATAAAATGACATTATTCCACTGACATTAATATAGGGGAAACAAAAGGCTTTCTATCTCCTAGCTTTGATTGTACTTGACCCGTTTTGTTTTAAATAACTACTTTTGGGAGATAAATAATCATAGATTCGCTCTGATTTTTAGTAAATTTTTCTGATGCATCAGAGACCTGACTTTTTTTGCCAATCCCACAGGTCATGCATGAGGGCCAGAAGAAGGGGAGTCTCCATGGCACAAACTACCCCAGTAATCTTAAACACAAATATTTTGAGGCAATTCCAGAATGATATATTGGTCTCACAAAGGCAGTTTAGAGTCATAGTTTTGTTTACAGATGATTCCTTTGTAATAGCTTAATATTTTTCTGGTACTGAAAATGGAAGATTATATATTTATCACTTGAGAGATACTGAATATAAAATTGCAACCTGCATTATTCAGCTTTGTGTGAGGTCTACCAGCACGAAAAATTCTCTTTAGCCTGAAAAATGTCTGTGGAAGGCTCCATTTGTATCAGGAATTAAATAGAGAATGAGTAACATGACCACTTGAAAATAATTTGTGTCTCTCCCCCCGCCTCTACTTAGTCTTAGTCTTTTCCTAAAAAATAATTAGCTATTGTGAAAAATGCTCACAGAAGTTCTACATACTGAAAGGAAGAGAAAAAAAAATCACATATTTTAATCCTTGCAGCTGACTAGGAAGAAATGACTGTGAGCTAATATGTTTTGCAGATTTTGCAATACCTTGGATAAGGGTAATGGTGCCAGTGATGCTGCTGATCCTTTTGGGAGCAGTGACCTTTGCAAAGAACAGCAGCACCCACAAACACTAATTCAGAAAGACAGAGAAGGGATGCACAGAGTCCATCACCACCTGGAACCAGTTGTTTAGAAAGTAGCCCATAAGTATGAAAACCCAGCTCACGGAGCACTGGCAGCTCTCTGGCAGCAATGTCACCAGGAGCTGTGCCCTTCCACTACAGAGCAGATATATTTATATATATATATATATAAAAATATATATATATATATATACTTTTTTTCCCCCCAGTCCACCAGAATTTGTGCTTGTGCTCTGCAAATCCATCAGCCAGCTCTGAAGGCATAACAATAGCTGGTCAAGGACAGAGCACACAATGTCTTTTCACAAGGGGCAAAGGCAATCAAGAGATTTCACACATATTTGTGCTGCCTGAGAAACATCCTTAATGTGTGGGGACACAGACAAGGGTAAGAGCAAGAAAGATAAATTATCTTGCTCCTAGCTACAGTCAGCCTGTGGATAGAAGCAGATTGACACAGTTGAGTACAAGCACCACGAGCCAGAGACTGTAAATACCTGTTAGAGTGCAAGCTGAGCTGAGCAAGGAAAAATGTCTGTCTCCTTCCTCTTAACCCTTCTGCTCATCTTTATCTGTCTCTCCTGGTAATTTTATCATCCTTCTCAGAGAGCAGAGAGGGGATGGAAAGGGTAAGTGGCATTTCTAACCCCTGCGTTGGATATTAAGGGTGAGGTATTTAAATCTGCAAGATAGATTTAAGAGTCATCAGCCTTCAGAGACAAGCTCTTAGATTAGCAGCTCTAAAAACTCTTCGGGAATTACAGCTAAAACAACCCATACAAAGCCTCCCAGTAATCCCATTTTTGCACATTTGCAAAAATGGATTGAGGAGGCTGAGAAACGTTCAGCCCTCAGAAACCCTGTAGCTTAAGTGGCTACTGCTGCAGACTTTGGCTAATTACACTGCCAGGTGTGGATCCTACAGAAAGATTTAGGCCTGAAAAGAAAAACACGAGAAAATTATGAAAATTTCTTTGAAATATTCCTATTTGCCCTCCTCCTAAATCCTTCTGTTTCTGCATATGTCGTGAAACTGCTTCTGCTTGGTGATAGCTGAGGCTTGTACAGAGAATGCGACACACTGGGACAACATCTCGCTCTCTGGATTCATGTCTGGCACTGCACCATCACTTCTGAGCAGACTGAGATAGCAGGGATTGACCAGACACAGGCAAAAAAATAAGAGACAACCTCACAACCTCTAGGCTTCCTGGTGTCCTTAGCACTCGAGGGTAGTATAAGCCTGTATTTTGGACCTGCACTAGGACAAAGCTCACTGTGCTGCTTTCACAGGATGGTCCCAGCAGATCACCCCTTTATGGAGCACAGAGAGCTTTGGGATTGCCTTGTGGAAACCCAGAACTAGCAAAAGATTACTAGGAAGCTGATAGTGCTGCTGTGCCCAGGACTTGGCTTTCCTCATCATTCAAACTACAGAATGGGATTCTCTTTTACTCCATTCCAAAGTTCGTGTGCAGGTTTCCCTTCCTGGAAATGAGGCCAAGGGGCAGAGAGCAGCTGAGCATTTAAACCTTATCCTGTCATTTACAGTGCAGAAGTAGGGCATGGCAGCCTGGGAATATTTCCATTACTTTAGAGGTTAACTAGAGGTATGCTCAGCTGTACCTAACCTAATGAGGGCCTGCATCTGGGAACGTCCACAAACAGATGTAGATGCTCACTGCAAACGTGTGTAATAGACAGGAAAAGTGGGAGTCTTGTTGGTCACCTTATCTGCTGACATTCCTGCACAGGAAAAGATGTGGGAGAGCTCTTTGTACTGATATCCTGAAATCCAGGAGCAGCACGGTGATCATCTGGACACATGGCCATATGGCAGGTCATGTGTGCCAGGAAAAGCTCCCAGGAGAGGAGGTTCCACCTTCAGAATATGACTGCTAATCACTGTCCTCCAGATTGCAACAGGCAAGACACAGAGCACCCCTTCAGAATCACAGAGAGGTTTATAAAAAAGCTAACACGTTCTGTACTTAGGAAATTCAGTGCAATATTGAAATACGAATAAAATAGAATACATTGGAATAATATCAATGTATCTTGAAATGCAGCAGTAATACAGTTTGATGGTTTCCAATTGAATATTCTTGTTTTGTTTCACTTCAACGTTTGAATTTTGTTTTCTTACTTTGATTTGGAACTCATTTCAAGTACAAAGAATTTGCCACAAAACAGGAAAAAAAAGTTGCTCATCAGTCAAAGGCAAACACTTTGCATTTGGAGTGCACATGGAAACATAGCTCCTCACAACAGTGTGAATCCCTGATCAAAAGAGAAAATTTGTGTTTTTTTAAAAATCAAATATTAGTAATTACTGTAAGGATCACTGCAAACACCAGCTCCATGAGCACTGGAGGAGCCCACTGAACTCAGGATCTCGGCAGCCATGCTAATAACCCTGCATTAGACTAGAGTTTACTGAATATTAAGATTGCTGAATATTAAACAAGAAACTTGTAAATTCCAACACAGCTGATCATCCTCTAGACGAGCCAGTGAATAAAATCTTCCCTGAAGTGCTCAAATTCATGTACTGTTGAATCGCATTTTTCATCTCTGATTGAAGAGCAGAAGGAGTCTGTGTTTTCTCCGTTTTTATCTCCATGGAGAGCTAAAGACAGCTACTGTCATCTTGTATGCCAGGTCTGTCACTCTTGGGACATCTTGCTGTGGGAGCCTAAGAGTATTCAATTTTTAAGTAAAGTCTTCTCAAATACAAGATATAAGCTGTGGAAAAAAAAAAATCTTACCAGAAAGAGGAAAGTTGCAAGTCAGAGGAAAAGGCACACTTCTCTTCTGTTTAATTTTCAGAGAGAAGGAAAACAGAAGAAAAATCACAGCCAAATGTGACATTTCATCATTAAAACCACAATTAAATCAAAACATCAGAAATAATGTCTGCTTGCTGTAATTAAAACTCAAGGCACAGGAGTGAGTGCCTTCGAGGCAGCTCTCATTGACTGCTAGAAGCCATATGTTTGCCTAGGTACCAGGTTGAGAGCTGCTTCAGAAATGCTGACAGACATATTCAGTTGATACATTAGTGGACTAAGTGTAGAACAGCAACAAAAACATTTTACTTGTGAAAACAGAAGTTAATGACATTTTTGTTAATATATATATATGCACACTTTTCATTATTACAGTGAAGAGTGGCCTAGAGTCAAGGCCTATAAATAAAATAAAAGGGAAGTTGTGCTGTACCTGAAAATTCATCCCACCCTTCCTCTTTTGTTGCTCTCTCTAGGAGCCCAAACATTCACCTTAAGGCTTTGAGTGAACAACTGCATCAACCTGGGTCTAACTGCCCAAAAACAGGAGCCCTCAGGAATTTCCCCAGTCCCCAAAGACATGGCTCAGCCCAGCTGGAGAAAGATCCTCAGACACCTTTTGCTTGGATGATATCCCAAAATACCTGTGCATTACCCAAACCTGACACAGAACAGGCTTGGTGGTACTGAGTGAGCCCATAAGCAAAAGTGTTGGACCAGTGAGAACTTAATTTTTTGTGCAGGAGGAAGTGTGTCAAAACCAATGCCTTTTCTATTAAAAAATTATTGTCTCTAGCAGTATATAACACTAAAATATAAATTTGCAGCTCAGCCTTTTAAGGTGCTGAACTGTATGACTTTAATCCCCAGAGGCATTAGTGCAGGTACTTAAAGTTTGTACAGTGTAGTCTTATTGATGTAAGCACTTGGTTAAAAGGGGCCAGATTACAAAGCTTCTTTGAGGATCTAGCCCTGAGCAGTGAAAAGAAACAGTTCAGGCCAGAGACATCAGAGTAGGCTAGAGCCCACATGTGTTATTTGCATTTGGAATGAAAGCATTTTAAGAATTTAATCACTTTTGAAAAGCATTGTGCAGAGACATTCCCCAGTCATTTTGAGGAGCTAAGTCCTCTTAAATTCTAATTCTTACCCTTCTGCTTATTCACAAAATAGCTTTAAGGAATATCTTGCCATGCCTCAGCTTTTCCACCCCTACAATACATACCTCAAAGGGCCATTGTGCCTGTCATTAAATAATGCTGGTAAAGCACTCTGAATATCTGCACTGGTATATTTATTCCATGAGAAATTAGTACTGTAGCATTAGTACCATATGAAGTTTGATAGAAATCCATGAACTATACCATTGGTTGCAATTCTTTAAACACTATCTCCAGCATAAAGATATTAAGTGAAAGAAATAGTTGACTACTTTAGAACATGGTTCTCTAAAACCTTTATTCTTACAGCTATATTATATTCAAATGTCAGAATATATCCAAACCCCTATTTTTATTTTAAGCTTGGCTGATTTATTGATGGCTGTGCTTAATTTTTAAAACATTTTCTTCTTTAGAAATTAGTCCTCTGTCAACCTCTCTAATGTACACAATCTGGAGTCACAGCATTCATCTTAAGCAGCTTAGCATTAATGTTTAATTCTGCAGTCTTTACCCTGGCTGTGCAGAACAGTTTGATAGTTTATGTCTTTTGCAATCAGTAGTTAACATATATTGCTGAACTCTCCACTGTACTAATGGTAAGTTGCTGTTCTCTCACAATCTATTTTTGCTGGTTTTTCCTCCTTAATTTCTGCCTGGTTTAAGACACTTGATTTTTCATTAATAGGTAATTTTGAAAGCCAGCAGCTTAAATACTGAAGGACACAGGATCTCTGGCCCCTCTTTGAATGCTGGAGTTCTCCAGATGTTTTTTTAATCTGATGGCATTTTTTAATTTGGGAACCTGTGGGCATGACTTGCTTATTTGCTTCTGTGGGTTATGGAATGGTTTGGGTTAGGAGGGACCTTAAAACCAGTTCCTGCCATGGGCTGGGACACCTTGCACTAGACCAGACTGCTCCAAACCCCATCCAATCTGGCCTTGGGCTGTCCCTTGGTCACCCAGGGCTTCAGCCACACCAGCCCTTAGTATTGTGGGTAACTCCTGTCCCACAGAGCAGACCTTCACACAAGGATTGTCCTTGTTTCAACAAGCAGAAACAATGCATTAAACCTCTCTCACACTCCACAGAGAATAAACCATGGGGTGCCTTATGCACTGATACATAGCCCTCAGGGGAATTTAGTCTGGATTAAGTGCACTGCTTTTCTTCATTTTTCCTGTTTCTGCCTACAATTGTGCACGTTAAACACCTACACTTCTTATACACCCTGGGGTTTTCTATCTGCCAGAATCCACACTCAAGCAACCCACTTTGCACACAAGAGATTTGAGGCTGCTACTCTGAAGTACATGGAGATTGGGTGGGTAAGTGTGTGCTTAACATTAGTCCATGCTTATCTTCTATTAAACCTAATAGGACTCAGTACTTGCTTAATGTTAATTATACCCTTATGTGGTTTATGGATTGGGCCTGCATTACTTATTTGATTACAATTAGGCATGTGATTGCATGTTCACTGAGCTGAGACCATTCAGCAATGAGCCTGAGTGCTTGTCTACTCCCCACCTGTCCTCCTTTGGAGTTACAGAAGTCACTCCACTGGCACTGCTGAGAGGTTTCTCTTAGCCTCATGGTGATGATGGATTAAAAAATAAAAATCCCATTATTCCTTTTCTCAGTGCCTTGTGACAGTGAACAAATAGAGCTGTCTCAATGAGGGTGAGCAAACCATCCCCAAAACACAAACCTTTTACATCTTTGGTACATGAATATACACATGCATTACTCCCATCCAGAGAATCTGTAAACAAGATGAACTCTTCTAACCTCAGTCAAAACTGTCAAACTGAAAACCAGAGAGCAAATGCTCTGGGGAAAAGGAAGAGGTAGAGCAACCTTCATCAGAGCCACAAAATCTTACACCTCCTACTGTGAAAAGCAAAAACTCAAGGGAAGAAACTCCTGTCCTGTTAAACACTAACAGGCTTAGAGCTCAGTGTGCCTGCAGCAATTTAACAGTGCCCTTGTAGAGTCAAAACCCACCGTCAGCTGGAGACAATATTAATTACAGTGGTACAAAATGATGCAATTAAAATTCATTTTGTTCAGGGTAATGTTTACAAAGTTTTTTAAAGAGTTAATTTCCTCATGCAAAGTGTCTTCTCTAGACAGACACATGAAAAAAAAAAACCTGATATCCTCATCAGAATGGTCTTTTGGCTAAGGTAACAGATTGGGAGTCATTCCTGAGGTCTGTGTCCTTTTTGTGTCTTATCTTTGAGAGACAGATTGTGAACCAGTTATTCTCATTGATGAGTAGCACTTGCTCTAGTTGCCCCATACAAAATAATGATACAGCTCATGCAAGCACTCATCCATCACTGCAAAAAAGACATTCTCAATGTAACCTTTAGGTTGAAAGAGATGTTCAGGGAAGTCACTATCTCCTCCTGCATTTAGCACAAAGGTCTCCCTGTAGCTGGCATGTCAAAGGATCTGCAATATAAGTAAAGACAGCCTCAACAGTAGCCAGAAAATATATTTCTAGAATATTTGAGTAAAGGCTATTCAGGTAAAATATTAAAATATTTTCCACTGTAAAATCATTGTCATCCACATCCCTACATCTCAATGATCTTAAAGGTCTTTTCCAATTTTAACTGTCCTATGATTTTGTTGGAGGTCTCAAGGACAAATCTGAGGCTAAAGTATGAAAGAAAAAGAATAGTTAAATACTGATTCATACACAAAAGCTTAGTTCTTTTTTTTTTTTTTTTCATAAATGACAATCATTCAAACTATCAATCATCTGGAGAGGAAGAATCAGCAGGCAATCTAATTCAAGGAATTAGATTGTAATGCCTGATGTAGATCTACCAGTTAATTTAAATAATGAGTCACCTGGTAGGCAATCAAATCTAGGTCAGGACATTTAGCAGGCTGAAAATAATGAGTCTAACAGCAACAGAGCTAACAAAACAATCTAGATAATAATGACAGCACAGAATGACAGTCCTAACGTAATCAGACAGTGTGCACAAACTGTAAATAGACAGAGTAAAGAGAATGAACTTGTGTAGGGAGGCAAAACATATTCTCCAATGAAACTATTATAGAAGAATTATGTTTGGTTAAAAGGAAGCATAGTGGCAACCACAGTGAGGACATGCAATATTTATGTGCTCTGACTGCATTTATGATATCAGTGAAAGCTTTCTTTCCCAGCTTTTTTGTTTGTTTTGCTTTGTCTGAAAAGCAAACACTGTAAAATGTGATTGTTGTTGGATTTAGGAAGTGAGGCAGAAAACCCCCTATTTTCCTACTGTCTTTTCCTACTTTTCCTTGAAATAATTTTTTATCTTGATTTTAGAAATTGCTTCTTGGTTCAAGAAAATAGGACTGGGGGAGGAAGAAAGTAAAGTTCAAAAGCAGCTCCCCCTGCAGTCCCCTCTGTCCCGGTGTCCACATGGATCAGGATATTGGAGACACAGCTATCACAGGTACCAAGAGCAGGGAATTCATACCAGCATCTTCCACAAGCCCCTCACTGAGCAGATGCCATGGAACCCTGCACCTTGTGCTCCCTGAGCAGCCCAGGGGCTGTCACCACACACAGGCACTTCTGCTCCTGGACAGCACGAGCAGGAGATTTTTTGAGTGGCAAACACTAGATGTCAGCAGCCCTCCTTGCTCACCAGCGGGGGCTGCCCATTTAAGAAGAGCTTGTAGTTTATCCATCTGCTCTTCTCTGGATGCACAGTTCCCAAATTATAGAACTTTTTTCTCCACAGTGTCCTGAGTACATCCAGCTGCCACAAAGTATTTTTTTGTGTTTGATTTCAGCCTTATTCATTCACACCAGCAGAGGGTAATATGTTATGTTGGTGAGCCAGGGACTTGGGGTCTGAAAATTCTCTTTTGTACAACCCACAGTGCAAAGCACGTCACTGACTCTGCCGGGGAGGTCAGACCCTCTTTCCCCAATGCTCTGCTCCAGAAATGTAAGAGTTATAGAATCATTAAGATTGGAAAAGTCTTCTAAGATCATCAAGTCTCCATTAACCTAGCAGTGCTGAACCCACCTCTAACCCACATCCCCAAGTGCCTCATCATGAACCTCTTTTAAATCCCTCCAGGGATGGTGATCCCTCAAGCACTGCCCTGGACAGCCTGTTCCAAAGTCTGACTAATGTTTTAGTTTGGAGGGGGTTTTGTGGCTTTTTTGGGTTCTTTCTGTATTAAGATTAGCTCTGTGTTACCAATGACACTACCAAGTTTTTCAGACAAAATGTGGAATGGCGACAGATTTACCTATTGAGATTAATTTTATAATCCATTACTCATATGATGCTTCAGGCAACTGGAGCTCTGCTGGCTTGTCACTAATGCTGGGCTGTTGGGTTTATTCAGCTTAAACTAATCGGGGAGCATATAGGAGATGACTATCAAATAAATATCCTTCAACTTCAACATCTCATTATGCCTTCAAACCTGGCATCTCATTATGTCTTAAAATGAATGATGGCACTACTTACCATAACTCCAGGTAGCTAGCTAATGTTGAACAGCCATTTTTTTTCCCCTTTGTGAGCTGATTATTTAGTTTATAATTACAATTTCAGTTTTAAAAGCACTGTTGAGTTCCATTGACAGATTTTAAAAAGTGTAGGGCTTTGTAGATCAGCTTTATGTTTTCCAAGCATGTCAGGGGCTCCTTCAAAAGAATCTGTGGGAGCTCCTGTGATTCCTTACATCATGTTTTTTCCTTTGAAAAGTCTAAAGGAAATGATCAGACTTTATTCTTACCTACATCAGTGAGAATTATCTCTGCCTATGAACTGGACCAACCGGGGTGATAAGGCAGTATCTGGTAGCTACTTGTGAAAACTTCATCAGGTTTCAGAAATGTAAAATGGATGAAGAGTCTAAACTGGGGTTTATTGAGATGCAAAAGTTTCATCTTCTAAGATAATTCAGCCATTTCTTTTAGGACTTCTGAGCTCTGCTGCAACCTAAGTGAGAGGAAGAAGAGATTGCAGATAAGTCCATCTTCCCTATTCCATTGTACTGCATTTAAACTTTTCACATTATTCAAAGTAAGATGTCTGTTTTGATGTTCTTATCATTTAATTTTTTATGTTAATCTGGTTTATGTGTTCTCAAAGTTAACAAGAACTCCGTAATACTCAGAGGTGTTCAATGCACAAAGAAGGTTGTGGAGTGTTTTGAGGTGCACTTCAAAGAAGGGAGCCTTGTAAATGAGAAATAATAACCAGAAACTAGCCTGAAGATTTTAGAACACACAAGAAAGTACCAACCTGTACGGGCAAGATGGAAATCACAACGTTATCCCTAATTCATGTATTTAATTTGCATCACTTGTTTCACAAATTTTGGAGCCTGTCACGTCTGGAAACTCTTCCACAACTGGAGAGTAGCACATTTAAGTTGTGAGTACTAAAACCATTTGGCAGGCAGGGCCTGCTAAAGCACTAATCCCTGAAATAGTAATTTTCCTCTTTTTACCCATACTTTACAGTTTTTTAGATGCCTGAAATAGTAATGCCATATGTAATTCTCTTTCTAGCCAAGCCTACTTAAAATGCTCGCTCAGAAGTAATAAGCACAATATTTTTTCTAATCAGGTCCCCTTGGAATGAAATCATGGAAAAACTGTTCCTGCCAGCTCATGCTGATTACCTGTGTGTCTCATTACTCTAAACCCTATCTGACAGCCACACAGTCATAACTGTCTTTCAACAAGAGCTACCACTGAGTCTTTTAAAATAATTTTATTTCAATTTTAGCTAGTTCTAGCTTAAACAGCACATTTAATTGCCTAATAAGCAGTTCATAAGAAGAACATAATTTCAAAGTAAAATGTTGGACCTACCCGATCTTTGACAGTGACAGAAATTAGAGAAGCCTTTTAAGTCCTCCAGTGCAAGTTATTCAGCAACAGAGGAATCAGCAAGCTGGAAACTCATTAGAATACTGATTACACTTTCAAAGTATGCAGGGAATTAAAAAATAATAATAATAATAATAATAATTACTGTAAATATTAAGCAATTACTAAATGCAGAAGTAGAATATTTTAACTGTTTTAGAAGTAGCAGTAAGCTCCAAAGTAATAAGAATCACAACAGGTTAGGTTTGTCTATAGGGAAACTTCCCACACCACTGGAAGCTGCTGTTATTTTATTACACATAAAATATCTGAATAAATGTACAATGTAGCATGTGCAGGGGCTAATTTCTCCCATGAAACAAAGACAAGAAAACTCAATCTATGTGTTTTTCTTCTTAGCCCCATTGTCTGTGCCTAATGAACTCCCAGTTTCAGAATGCTGGATTATCTTGAGGAGTCCCAGACATGAAAGACTGGACCAGGTTGTATTAAACCCCTGAGTTGTACAGGGAAATTCCCTGAGGATTTAGAGCAGGTGGACTTCAGCCACCAGTGTGGGAATAACTCACCTCCACTTATGTGTCCCTGGGTCAGTGCATACGGGATGGATCCTCTTGGTCACTTGGCCTGTTCAGGAAAGGAAATGAAATCTTGCGATTTCAATGAAGAGCAATTGGACAAGGTTTGGGCCATTTCTGTGCATTTTAGGTCATCTCCTGCACTTTTCTTCTTTTCAGAGTTTTCTCTCATCAATGTGCAACAGTTAATTTCTTCTCTTACTACTCCTGTCTTTTTGTTTGCCTTTCTTGCCTGATTTTGTGATGCCCGTGGGAACAATTTTGGCAAGTTTCAGTCCTTTTCACTGCTCCTCCTTTCAATTCAGCCTATTTGGTTGAAGTTTCTCCATTGTCAGATGTTTTGGGTTTTTTCCAATTGCATTTGATTTGATCGTATCTCCTTTTCTGAGTGCTTGTTCTACTTTGTTCTCTGTTTCCTTGATTTCATTTCCTTTCCTGAAAGGCAGGGAAAGTCCAGGCTGCAAGGGAAACCAGGCAGGAGATCCAGAGTCCTTCAACACGGAGCTGGGACATACCTGGAAAATCTGGAGTTCTTCAAATCCAAACAAGGCATGGCCACAGACCTCAAGTCCTAATTCACCAGGTGAACAAGTCCTTCACCTTCTGGATTTTCATGACGTTGAGTCTTCAAATAATTAAACATTAAATTCCAAAACCTAAGGCAGAGATAAGAAACTGCCACTCTTTTGTCTATTTTGGATGGCAAAGCTGTTGATTTCTCTAGATTGTGTGTTTTCCTGCCAGTTTGAATATTTCTAGGATGCATAAAAACTTCTGGCAAGTTCCTGAGGAACAAAAAGGAGCTGACAGACACAGTAAACTACCAACATGGGCATTCATTTGACATTCAGGAATGTTTTCTGTATCTGAAAGACAGAAAAGCCTGTTACTACAGGAAATACCTTATAGAAAGGCAATAAAGTCAATTAAGAATTGTAATGGAAATGTTTTCTATTGAAAAAATATTCAGTTCTGGAAATTGATCCATTTTTTCACAATGTCTTTACTCTGATTAAACTGTAAAAGTGAAAAAGGAGGAAAATAATTAAACTCCTGTGATATTTATGAGGTCAAATATACTGTCATATATCTGTTCATTGTTTTGAACTATTTTTTCTGATTTTATGAGAACATTACAAATTGGACGACTGAGAAGAAAAAAATTCTAAAATTTCTGTGCTCTGCTTTTATCTGAATTAAATGGGAGATTTCTGATCTCATTTTAAATTAAATATTGTGTTATTAAGTTGCTGCAAATTTTTCATCAGATCACTTTTAGGAAAAAAAAAGTCAAGAAACTCTATCTGTAAATAACAAATTAAATAAAATTGCATAACAATATTTAGGAAATATTAGTAAATACAAGAAGTACTGCTGAAGAAAAATCAATTTTCTTCATCCATCAGCTCAAAATAGAATTGCCTGGTTTTACTCACAGAAAATGAGGAAATAATTTTGTCTAAGAACACTGAAAAACTGATAAACTAAAAGTGTAAACTATAAAGTCATGAATCAAATACAAAACAAATTTCAGAAATGATCAAACAATAACCCATTTTCTGCTATAGATTTCTCTATATATCTGCTTGTGAAATACCCTTTTAACCTGCCTTTTCCCATATTTATTTGAACTATGGTATATTCAACTCCTCAACAAAATTCTTATTAGTGAAAGCATTAATCATTGGTTAATTGTAATTACTTAGCCTGTGGAAAATTTGGGAATGGAATTAGACTGTGACTACAAGTCAAATAAAGTTTGCCTTTCCTATTGATTTAAACATTTTTTAGACAGATGTCCAATATGGTTTGCTTGGCATTTTCTTTTTTTTTTTTTTTTTTTCATGCTTGGTCAATGTGCTGAATAATAATTGAACTCACTCTCTACACAAATTTTTGTATTCCATAGAAGTTACCTTGTAATCATCAATTTTCCTAATGGTAGAGGACAGCACATATATTGCTTTTCCAATAAACTTGCACAAAAGTACAAACCAAGATATTTTTGAGTTTCTATGCCTTTTGTTGTTCAATTAAATATTCTCGACAACATTAAGAATTATTTAAAGCCTATACGACATCCTTTGATGCCTTCTTTAAAGACATTTAAACTTTTTCAGTGTCACAATGCTCTTTCCTTTTTTTATGCTTGGAAGGGCAGAGCCTCAACAGGATTTCAGTGTTGGGATGGGGCACTGCCTGCATCTGACACTGGGATTTGTTCAGTCAATCAGGAGAGTGAAAGTGAAAATCAAGGGCTTAACTTTTCCATCATTGGAGTTATTGTCTTTTTTTCCTTTCCCTTTTTTTTTTTTTTAATATCACCTTTAATGTTGATGACTTCAGCTATTAAGAAAATACTCATTTTTTCACTGATTTTTTTGAAACAAGATGAGGATCCTTCCAGAGCTAATCAACCCCTTCTCACTATCCTTCATGGATATCACAGAGCCTGTCTACAGCACAGAGCTCCCAAAACTTCCTCTAACTCAGGTAGATCACCTGCCAAGCATGAGCTCATGAACCCCCAAAGAATTGGATTTATGTTGTGCAAGGCATTGAGTTTTAACGGAGCTACATCAGTGATTCACCTCTAGCTGGGCCCCAGCCTGCAAGGGCAGAGCCATCACTGCCTTGGGCAGAGCCAGGAGCCGGGGGTGCAGGTGGGCAGAGCTGGGAGCTGAGGGTGGAGATGGTGCCTGGGAAGGGCTTTCCTGGTGTCTTTCTTGCTTATCCACCTTCCTGTATCACAAAACATGGGAAATGCTTAGGTGAAATCAGCTCTAAAGGTCCATCCACTTGGGAAAACAGAAATAACAATTGCAGAGTAACTGCTCCTGTGAAAGGTACCTGCCCTGTTTGACAGCCTGACATTGGTGGTGAGGTGTACATTTGCTGACTGTATCATGCTTTGACCTGGGGGAATAATATTCACTTTCCAGGGAAACTGGTATTCCAAACAAAGGTGGATGACTAAATGACTTTTAAACTGAACAGAAAACTCAGATTAACTACTTTTAGTAAGTGAGAAGTTTGAGATGTTGGTGCTTCCGTGTCTTTTTTTTTTTTTGTTTAAGTATATATAAAAGGAAGAGGAAGAGAAACCAAACAGAGGAAAAGAAAAGCTGGAATAGGAGCTTATAGGAGTAATTTAATAGGAATTAAATTACTGATCAAAAGATTTCTTTTGCCTTCATGGCAAAATTTTGCCAAAAAATACATGTGTTTTTAAAAACTCAGAATGACAGCACAGAGAACCTTCCCTGACAAACATGTCATAATCTAACAATATTTATTTTTATAGCAAATAAGTATTTTATGAACATTTAAAGTTACTACAAAATTTTTCATGGGTTTCTGAACCAGCCATACATTGCCACTTCCAGTGGTAGATTATTTCACTTTCCTAAAGTCTATTTTTCTAAACTTAAATCTGAGTAATAACAGCCTTATTTTCCTGTCCATTCAGATTTCAAATATAAAGTTAATGACATTTTTTTATGACATTACTTATTCACACAGTTTGAGTCTCTTATGAAATACTTGCTTTTAAAAGTATGTCTGAGAATATTCCCAAATGGGAGGGGGGGAAAGCATATTTATTTAGAACAATTTCAGCTGTATCATTTTAAATTCAATGCCAAAATGCTGCTGCTTCTGCAGCTCCCACCATGACCTCCCATAACATGAGTCATCAGAGATAACTATGTCTATTATCTTGCAGCATAAAGGTAGGAGGTTTTGCTTTTTCAAACACTTTTAGCTAATTTTTCCCCCATTTGCAGTGCAGGCTAAGGTAATAATTTATTGCTTTGCAGAAAATTACAAGACTTCCACAGTGACTCATCTGTGCTGGTTGGGTTTTACATGAAAGCAGCTGTGTAGCACAAGTTTTTCCCACATTTTTAACCTGATTTATTATTAGGTTGAAGATTTGGATGCATTTTTGAATAACGGGATGGGCAACAAAAGGAAGAGATTTTGGCATTAACAGTTATAGACTTTTCAGCTCAGAGCTGCTGCAGGGAGAGCAGGCAGAGAAACCTGAGCAACTTCCTGAGTTCATCTCCATCCCAGCTCCTCCAGAAATCTGTGCTGCCCACCAGCTCAACTCCTGCTTGCATTCCTTGCACCAAAGGACCAGCACTTGCAGCAACACCACAGACTGCACGTTTTTCCTTCTCTTTCATCTGTCTTTTTTTGATGGAGGTGATACAATAAAACACATTAGCAAGTTTACAAAGCCCCTCTGATGCTCACAGAATTCTCCAATCCCTGTGGAAGGTCTTGGATGCAGGTCATGGGCCAGATTTCATCAAGCCTTGCAGGTCATTATATGGGAGATAGATTCCTGTAATGAACATCACATCAATAAATAAAAATGTGTTGCCTCTCTGAGAATTTTTTCCTAGGAAGAAGCATAGTAATAATGAGTATATTCTTACTTACAGAATACACAAACTAAAGCAATGACTCAAAGCAAAACCTTCAGAAGAGGATGGATACAGAATATCAGAAGTCAAGACTTACAATATAATTATAAAGGACAATATCAGCAAAAACATTACATTGGTGTCTCTACATTTGGTCATGATATAATGAATCCAGCCCAAATCCTTTTGTAAAAGAAATTAATTAGTAAGATAATTTTAATGAGTTTTAAATTGATGTTATACTTTGCATTCCCTCCAAATCTAAACATTGGTAATAATTTCTCCACCAAAATATTTTTTTCTATTATAATTTCAATAACTACAGCATATGCAAGCCAAGATATGCCTTAGTGAAAGAAAAGGAACATTGGATAATAGATCATTAACCTTAGGCCCTATTTTAATCTTCTTTTCTAAAGCTTTCCCTTTCTGTACACTTTATTCATTTTGCATTTCCTGCTTACAACAAACAAATTCAGCAAACATTATTTATCAGAGTTCTTTTGTAGGCGAACAACAGCCTGGGTTTCCTGATGTGCTGTGGAGGACAAACCAAGGAGGCAGGTTCCACAAAAATAAATGGTTGATGCCCAAGTTAGTGATGTATTTCTTTAAACACAGTGGAAATATCCTTAAAAGCTGCAAGGACACATAATAAAGTGTCCCAAGAGGAGACTAACTTATGCTCTGACCTTTTATACCAGTTTGGTTATAGTAGGCATTCAATTGCCCAATTAAAAGAAAAAATGAGAGAGAGAGAGAAGAAAATAGGTATAAATCCATAGTAATATCATCTTGGTGCCTCTGATTCTTGAACTGAGTTATACTTTATTCAGAGGCTACAATGAGGTCCTCAAAAGCAAAAATTCCAAGTGCCACAATATATCTCAGAAAATATTCTGAATAGAATTGAACTTTTTTGATCAACAACTCTTTTTATGAAACTGCCAAATTTTTCCTGTTGTATAATACTTGGATTTTCCTGCCCAGTTCTTACTTGTCTTTGTAAACCTGGAAATAAGAAATATGTCCTGGTTTGAAAGGAGGAGGAGATTCCTTACATCATAGAGTAAACAGCACATTTGTATCTCAGTAAATGAGGTCATTTTGCTATTTCTCCACTCTGCTTTATTCTTTCTTTCCCTAGACACTGAACTCTGAAACTGAATTATCCCTTCTTTTTTTTCTGAGGAACTGAAAAGGCAAATTTTTTGTACATCATAATTTACAATAACCACAGGGGTTTAAATTTGTAGCCTGTAGGTAAATGTAGCCTTTTCTTTTAGTTAAAAGACTGTATTCTTCTTTCTCTAGCATTACAATGTGTTATTTAATTGCATTGTACATTCCATTTCTTAGATAGGTGAAAGTTGCAAAGTCCTATAAATAATTTTTTAAAAAATTCTTTTTTTCATATGATACCCAAAGGAATATTTTCATACTAAGAACAATATTTTTCAAAAATATCTACTTTTTTTGGTTTATTTGATCACTGTATGTTTGCTAAACATGCTGGATAGATCTGTGGAGAACATTCATTGCTCTTATTTAAAACTGGAGGTGTACATCAGTTTTCAGATTCCAAGCTCCTTTTTTCCTTGGCATCACTGATGCCAGCCTGAGTTCTGTTGTTGTGTCAGTGGTACCACACTCAAGTCTATAAATTCATGTGACATTGGGAAGTCTAAATTTCATCGATGTCATCAATCATGAACTAATGAATAACAAAGATATTTTAAGGATTTCTCATCCAACAGGAATCTGTTGCAAAAGAAACACAAAATCATCTTTGTTACATCTGATGCTTTGTTACAGACTGATGCTGATCCACATCAAAGGAGATTCTTTACTTGAGTAAGAATTACTGGTGCCACTAAAAAAGTTGGAAGGGGTGGTAGTAATATTTGTTACCATGGTACAATTACTTTCATAGCTGAGAAAACACTGTTCAGTTTTATTTTCAAAAGAAATTATTGTCTTTTTTCCAAAATTCCATCGTTAATCTTTGTAAAGAATGGCTGAAGACTGAATAGAATTATGATCCCCTTCTGTCAGGAAGAGAAAGATTAGAATTACAATACTCTTCTGTCAGGAAGAGAAAGATTAGATTACACTTCATATTTTATGTGAAGAAAATTGTGGCTACTTTGGCCATAAATATAGCCTCTAAGAAGAAAAAATACTGAATTTGGATTGCTAGTGCAATGCTATTATGCCAGAGTAATATAATATCCCCACAGATATGATAGGTGCTTTCAGAAAAGTCCAGCTATGTAACATGATACACTACACTGCAGATGAAACCTTCTCTTAATATATAACCTGCATAACAATTTCAGTGTAATAAACGGTGGGTGGATTTCTTGTTATTGATTTTTTCATCTCAGGCAGTTGGAGGTCATCATACATTTACACAGGAAATACTACAAATCCCAGTGTTCAGAAGTTCGTTACCTCAGCCTATTTTCTGTTTTGTTTTTTTTTTTTCATATAGTTGGTACAGCAGTAAACACGGAGAATAATAATCCTTACTGCTTAACAATTTCTTTTATTGTCCTGTATATTATATACAGTCTTTTGGTGGGAAACCCCTTAAGAGAAACAAAATCAATAGGACACTATGAAACTGTAATAGGAGTCTACAAAAATCACTCTAAGAACCATCAGATATAATAGAAAGCAATTATACCTCCATAGGGCTTTTCTTTCTAGGGAAAAAAAAAAGGCTAACAATTATAAAAAAGGTAAAAAGCTTGTTTGCTTTTACTTAGTAGGTTGTGTTATATTCTAACAGGGGCTGAGGGAGGGAAGGTGCCACAGCTATTCTGAACATAAATGCACAGAAAAAGCTCAGCCCTCAGAGGAGGACTTGCTTCCCAAAGGACTCATAGAAGACTCTCCCAGAGTGCCCATCATCTCCAAAAGGGAAGATGATATAAAAAGGGAAATACTGGAATGTGGAGGAGTTTATTTCTCCAGGTGGCTTGAGATCACTGTGTTAAATTTCCAAAGCAATTCCTGAGTTGCATCAGGGCTGTTCAGAGAACAAGCAGGTGAAACAGCTCCTTCATCCAACCACCAGCACTTCTCTATTCATCTCCTGGAAGGAAATCCCAGAGGAAAGTGCTTTAGGTTTTTGCACAACTCTTTTTGCAGGTCTTTGGTATCAGCCTGCACACTCTATCACAGTTTGAGAGCTTTATCTCTGCAGTGTTCCTTCCTGATATGGCCTATCCTGATGAGCTGATGACTCACAAAAGATCTAACACCAAGAGCACCACAAAGTTATTCTCATGTAATTTCTAGTCAATGATATTCTTAAAACCTTTCAAGAAGTTTGAGAGGTGATGATAGTGCCGGTCCTGATCCAAACTTACCTACAGTCAGTAAGAACTTAGACTTTGACTTATTTAATCCTGATTTAGCTAGATAATAAAGCCAGTGCTGAATTTTAAGTGTTCAAATAGTTCTATATTATGCATACAAATCCCTTTCCAGATTAGGCTAAATGTTAATCAGTGAAACACCAACAGAACTCCCCCAATAAGCTTCCTTTTCACAACTAATAAATTCACAATGGGGAGACTAAGAATGACTACTTCAAAGTTACATACAAAGATATGTGAAAGCTTCAATGATCTGCTGGACTGGACACTGGAATATTTCCTGTCAATTAGAGCTCTTCTGAAACCACAGGCTCTTCCTCACATGGTTTAACTTGTGCTATCTCATGGAGGTATTTTGAATCACTATTTAAATACCTGTCTTTCCTGTACAGCCTGCTTGGGCTCTAGCTTTGGATAGTTAAAATATCTAAATTAAATGCTGGGAGAATGTGAAATATATGGTGAACCATGTATTTATAGTGAACAAATGTGATGAAATACATGGTGAATCATATGGCAAATAAATGATTTTTCAAACCCCACACTCTTCCATGTCACTGCAACTTTATTGAAAGGGATGGAATTAAGACCAATGTACTCTGCGTATTTGAATCTGCATTAATCCTCAAATAATTTTTGTACCTGTACAGTGATAGTGGAAACAATTTATTGGCAGTGTAAATTTATTTTGATGAATACCTAAACCAACCCAGACCAAGGGTTGAACTGACTCATAGCAGTTGCAACACCAAGAAATGAATGTTCTATTTTCCCTCACATCCCAGTCACAGGAGCACCAGTCAGCCCATATATTCATCAGAGTGTTTTAGTGTACCTTTTAAATTGTCATCATTCTCTCTGCTCCATTAATAGAACTATCTGCATGAAAGAAAGAACAAATTGTCTTCTAACTGGTCTATTACAAGGTACATTAATGAGGATAGGGGAACTTTATTAGTGCTTTAATGGTGTACCTGTTCACTTCACATTGTCTTGGGTGTTATTGTTATAACAGGCAGCTTGACAGGCATCAAAGTGCTGCCAGGTACAACAAACAACACATTAGAAAGCAACTTTTATGCTTGTACAGTTCTTTTTCCTTGTAAAACAAGTATTTTCCAAGCAACATTTGCTACCAGTCATTTGATGGCCACTGGTATTTGACCATCTTAAATGTAGTTGCCAAGCCAGGCGCTTCAAGTTTCACATGACTTTATCCTTATAAAGTGACTTTTCCTTTTTTTTTAACAAAAAAACAGTTGTAAAATAAATTCTGAGGAGCAGAGCATTAACTTAATGTTTTATCACATTAACGAAACTATATCCTGTAAAAAAACTGTACTATAAAACACTGCATTAAAGTTAATGCAAGACTGAATATTATACATGGGCATATCCACTGCAATTTAGATCTTCACTAGGGCTAAGCTTTCATGGATACCCTTGAGAAATTGGCTTGACTAAACATAGGGAAATTAAACCTCGTATTAAGGAGGAAAATGACCTTCCAGCACATGGGTCATACATAAGTTTTTTGGCTTTTTTTTTTTTTCTTTAAAGGCTAGCCATCGTCATTGAATATTGGAAATGAAAAGACAAATTAAAATGTCTTGTTTCCTGGTTACAGTTGTTATCCACAGGTCAGCAAAGGGTGAGGGCCACCATGGGATGGACTGGGTGTAAAAGTCATGTACAGAATACAAAAATTTATGAATTTCATAGCAATTTCTCACACTGTTCTAAAGCACCATCATGATGCCTTTTGTTAAAAACATTTTTAGCCATTTCCTGACAAGATCAGAAAACAGTTTTTGCTTCAATAAATTATTGCAGAGAATGCAAATATTATAAACCCACAATATTTACTTTGCAAATATAAAGATAAATTTGTTCTTGCTCATATGACTCAGTTCTGTAAATTTATTGCTATAAATGTATATCTAAATCATGCATATAAATAAACGCTATATATTGGATAAGGTTACAGTTCTTTCATAAACAATCCAAAATAATGGGAATTAAAATCAAAATCTGAAAATAAACTGATACTAAAGATAAATTCTTTAAGGAGATGAGAGAAAGAGAAGTAACAATCTGATATTCACATTTCATATCTGTGAAATTTATATGATTAAAAGCAACAATTACTTTCCAGTGACTAAAATTCCCCTTTTCACTACCAAAGTAAGCTGATTAATTTTGGGGGTTTTGT
Source organism: Toxostoma redivivum (assembly GCA_013397375.1). Lineage (NCBI taxonomy): Eukaryota > Metazoa > Chordata > Aves > Passeriformes > Mimidae > Toxostoma > Toxostoma redivivum. The sequence goes on from VXBI01005646.1 coordinate 578,090, forward strand.
TGTTGTTGTTGTTGGGAGAGTGCATGTTTGTTTTTTGTTTGTTTTTTTTTATTTGTTTGGGAGTTTTTATCATAAATCACCACATAAAATTGTAAATACTTTGTCCTTGTCTTTCTTTCTGGAAGAAACGCAGAAAAACTCTTCTATTGAAAAGTAAGGTAAAAAGCCTTTTGAGAGATTATGTCTTGCTCTTTTCTCTGTTTTAAAACAAATAATTGCAAGTGGGGGGCAGGAATATCTGGAATCACCTTGTTTCAGTGAGCCCTACCTGTGAGGTTGTGATAAATATTTACAAGTGTGCATGGAACAGATATCTTTGACATGACCTAATTTCACTCCATACTCATAACCTGTTCCTTCATAATAATTGATCAACTCATGTGTTTTTTTTACAAAGTAGTTTGTCAGAAAGGTTTGAAGAAAGCTTAATCTGGTAAAAGGCTTTAAACATCTCAGAATACAATGAGGTTGAAGTTAGCATTAATGTTTATATGCATGAAAATCTTAATTGTCTGAGCATTTTATACTGCTTTTTCTTCCAAGTTGATAACATAGGCTGACGTACCATGATGCATTTTTTATTAAGTGCTTGATTATTCAGTTTGATTTCCTGGAGGCTTTGTGTCTAATTTACACAGAAGGGAGGGGATCAGCTTCAACTTTGTGCAGAAAAGTGGAAATAACACATCTTATGGAGACCTGTTATGGTATGACATGATAATATGGGGCCAATCTTCAGGAGGCTGTAGAAATAATCTCAGTTCCTGAAAAGTGCCAGTGTGGCAGAGCATATCAGATTATGAGGAATATATAGAAATGAATGCAAACTTTATGCAAAATCCTCAAAAATTATGAATAGGGAAGAAGACACAATGCCATCAGATTTAACTCCCATTTTGATGTTGACTTTGTAACATTTGTGTTGCAAAGACTAAAATATCTCTTAGCTGCAATTATGTAATTTTCATTCCAGAATGCACAATTGTAGTGACATTTTCAGACTAGACAGAGGACTATTAACTACTCCAATTTTACCACAGGTGAAAGTGACCCAAACTAACTCTTCTCTGGTGCCAAATTTATTTTTTTTCTAAACCCACCTTCTCAGGGTTTATAAAGAGATAATTTCATTTAAATGCTGGATCACATATTTTGCACTCCACTAGAGTGTACACCTCGGTAGGTTGAATATAATCCACATATTGCTTAATATCATATAAATATTTATATGCAAAAAATATTAGGATGGAATGCATGGCTACCAGTGAAATATTCCTGCAGAAGTTATGAGAAAGATATTTTGCAAGAAAACAGCACTATCAAACCTTTGAGTCCTTTGACTAAATCTTGACTAATTATCAGTAATCATGATATACATGAATGCAGAGAAATCTTCCACTCAGTTTATTTTGTACCAGCTTACCAACTTTGTGTCTGAGCACATACACTAGAGGAGATTCAGGTACCTGCAGTGTCATTTCTCTATTTCATTATTAGTTTTTATATCATATATGCTTGTTTTATAGACATATTTCTGTTGCTGTTAGAGGTTATTAGAGTGTCAGAGTGAAATTTACATTTTAAGTATGCAATTAAGAAAAAATTAATGTGATACAAAAGTGAACATATATATACTGTGATAGAAAGCCTTTATGGGATTTTGAGTTGGAGAAGCTTGCATGGAAAGTGGCCAAAAATGGAAGCAAATTACATCAACATAGATTTATCTCTGTGCTTAGTTCAATGTTTTGTAATTCTGATACAAATACAGTTTATTTTAAACCACACTGCACAGCAAACATGATCAGATAGAAAGACTCAACCAATTTCTTTCAGTTATTAGGCCTCTGACATTCATAAATCACCAGAAAGGCTGACCAGATATTCTGAAGCCCATCCAATTCATCATAGAACCAATAGGTTACACTTTCTAAACTTACTTGTTCATTCTGATCATTATAATAATTTGAAATGCCAGAATAAATCATAGAATACCAGGGTGAAAGGGCCCTCAAGGATCATCTGGTCCAACCTTTTTTGGCAAAGGCACGTCCTAGACATGGCCCAGCATGACAACTCTTAAAAGTGTCCAGCACTGGTGAATTCACCACTTCCTGTGGAAACTATTCCAATATTTATATTGATTTCACTAAGACAGTATTTCTTTCCACCAGAAGCATTGTTTAATTTCTTTTCCCCTCAGGTTTAGGAAGCCGTCTGTGCATGATGTTAAACATGTACTCACTTTACTGTGAGTTTAAGCATTTAAATAATGCACTTAAATGCCTTCTGCCTCAATATCAGCAATTTTTAGAGAAGGCTATTGATTGCAGCTGGCCCTGCTGTCACCTGCAGCTCCTGACCCCAACCCACTGCTCCAGCCACATCCACCCTCACCAGGGTCGTGTTCCCCCTTGCCCTGTAAAAACGTGCACAGCTCATCAAAAATGCATTTCATTACTTTCAGCATCTTTCAATTACAGGTTGATTCTAAGCTGCACTTGTAAAACCAAAGCTGCATTTTGCAGAACAGAAAAATATTTGGAAAAAAAAAATTAAATGCGATGTCAGTCAAACAAACAAAATTTGTTGCTTTCATGAAATCTGCTGGTTTGTTGTGTTTCACAAAAAGAACAAAGCTTCTTCCCTGAGTTTAATGGGGGGCATGTGCCTCCAGCTATACACAGCAGGATAAATGGTGCTCCAAATATTTTTTGTCCTAATTATACAGCTGTTTAGAGAATATATGGCATTTATAGAGACATGTCTTGTCAAAAGTTAGAAGTAGAGCCTCTTGGCAGGCCAGCACACTCAGATGACACGTTGACCTACACTCATCTGAACATTGCCAGAAACAACAGAGGAAAAGGGGAAAATTTTGCTATTTACCAAAGAGTAAAGTTAATTTAAATAAAATTCCTGATTCTCGCCGCTGCCCGTTCTCCTTTCTTAGCTCCACAATTATTAATTTTTGCACCATTCCTCTGGGATTGGCAGAGCTAAATGCTCCTCTTAAGATTCCTCAGGGAATTTTCTCATCTCAAGTGCTAAAGAAAAGGTCTGTCCCATGAGTTTGCCACTGAATTGGTGATGGGCCTCATTTTGATGCACCCCTTTCTCTGCTTCCCCTGACTGAGCTCTTGAGTCAACAAAGTCGCCATCATATCTGCATTAAAGACTCCTCCAAGTTTTTTTTCCACAGTTTGCAATCACTCCTGTCATTAAAATTTTATGGATGAATGCTCCACATGCATCCAGTAATGTTTCCAAGAGCCCTATTGCCTTCCACTATTAATTAAAAGATTTGAGGGAGACTAAGTTTTGAAGTAGGAACTATAAGAAACCACATCCAAAAGAGTTTAAAATTGTTGTAACAAGTATAAAATATAGATTCAATTTATATATTGCATGAAATATATATAAATATAAAAGAACTGAAGAAATTCTTTGCTCTGAGGGTGATGAGGTAGAGGTTTCCTAGAGCAGTTCTGGCTGCCCCTGGATCCCTGGAAGCGTCCAAGGCCAGGTTGCACAGGGCTTGGAGGAGCCTGGGATAGTGGAAGGTGTCCCTGACTATGGCAGGGAGTGGAATGGGATGTTTTTCAGGGTCCTTTCCAACCCAAAACATTCTATGATCTTATGCAAAGCTAAATAATATAAACTATTATAAACATTATCATCATTATTATATTTATAAATTATACAATTTATATAAATTCTGAATTATTAGTATGTTATATATAGAAATTATCTATATCTAAAGTATGTGTTTAAATTTATAACAGTACCACCCAGGGCTATCAGCCAAGAACCTGATTTCCATGGTGTTAGGCATATATTAACACAAAATTAAAGCATAATTTTCCTATGCAGAACTTTCGAGGTGGTTGAAATAAATGACTGGAGTATCTTTAAATAGCAATTAAGCATTTTTCTGTGTAATAATTCTATGTAAGAAGTGTGATCATAGAGAACACACCAAGAAATGAGAGTCAACATGGGAGTGAAATAAATACTTTGGCTGTTCAGGTATCCATTCATCTCTAAAGCATGGTCCAGGAAATCAGGGAGTGTTTGAAAGACAGTGCCACTTATTAAAGTAAAGAGTAAAGAGACTGTCCAAATACCTTAATCTCAGAGGATTACCACCAGTACAAATGGAAACAAACTTTCCAGCTCCTTTCCAAATTAAACAATTAACTCTAATATTCACAGCCTCGAAGACATTCCAGTTGAGCTGGCATGTCTAATTTATAATCGATGATTAACAGAAGATGCAACTAATTTGTCTTTGTTGTTTGATTTTGCCCCAGTCAAATTTACTCAGTAAAATGGATTGAAACAATGTTCTAAAGGCTGGTAAACACTGAATTAGAAATCTGGTATGTGGCTTTGTTGTAGACCAGCTTTAAATAGATGTATTACAGGGCAGTATCTCTTGCCTTGAGTATTTTTAACAAATTAATTTTGACCTATGAGCTTAATAAAGTCTGTTAAGTAGGCCTAACCTCTCAGTTAAGTTAAACAGAGACTGAATATTTAACTATTTTAATTGTTTGATAAATTTGAAATTGAGAAAGTAACAGCCCTGCAAATCTTAAAAATATATTTTCAACCCTGTGTGTAATTAAGCATTACTCTTGTGATTTTACTGCATTCAAGAGGTCACAAAGTCAAGCCCAGCTGCCCCTGATTGAATGAGAATTGCACATTAGATCAAGAAAAGTAGTTTTCCAGAGGTTAAAGTACCAGTTCAGGGAAGCCAAGACACATTTGCAGGAATATTTAGAATGGTCATCAGGCAGCAGAAGAACTAACAAAGATGGGCAGCCTTAATAATGATAAAATACACCTTGCTGAAGTTAGTTGTGGTTGTTCTTATAGTAAAGGACGTGAAAGTTCAGCAGTTTATGTATGAAGAACTATCACTTTCACAGTCATATTCTACCCTAAACATGGAGATGTGAACGTTTATAGACGAGGGAGCTGTCCAAGAACTCACTGCTAGATCCAGCATGGCTCTGTGTACCCTCTCAGCTCTCCCAGTTCCCAGTTCCCTGTTGTTTTTTGGGGGGGGCGGGTTAACAGGTTTTAGTCACAAATTTACCCTAATCCACATCAGCAAATCTCACATACACAGAAATCATTGCTTGCATTCAGCTTAAGCTGGCAGTGCCACTGACAGGATCATGTCCTGCATCCATCCCCCAGCCTTGGGCATCTGGTTTGTGACACTCATCCCCAAGGGTCTGCTGAACAGAAAAATTCCTGCGTTGTCCCAAAGCAGGGGTGCAGGGAATGAAGAATCAGGGGCCAGAGGTAAAGCTGCAACTAAACCTGCAGAGAGCAGTATCTGATTATCCACCTACAGTCAAGGATAAAGATTTTGAGCCATCTAATTTCTGAGCAGCACCACTGAAGTCGATAGTAAATGAGACTGTGACATTTCCTAGAAAGTTCCTGAAAAAACAAAACAGAACAAAAAAAAACAAACAAACAAAAAAAAACCCAAAAAACAACCAAGGATCATGAATGAACAGAAAACTGACCTACATCACAGCCTGCTGATATTCTCCTGCAATATTTTTTCCCAAATTGTTTGAACTGAAATCATCTACAGTTTATGGGCATGAAATGGAACAGGCCTCTTAGATAAACATATCCTGAATTTTCTATCTTTTAATTTTATATAATAATCCAATAAGAATACAAGGTGACTCAACTGCAGTTATTAGGCCTAATCTCTTCAAGTAATTATTTTACTAAGAAAAAAATAATAGTATTTCTGAAACTGCCCTCCCCAGAGGATGCTTCTACACTGGACATCAGACAGAAACTAATCAGCCACAGCAAAATAAGGAGGAAAAAAAGCAGCTACAGTCACTATGCTGAGAAGTCATCCCTGTTAAAATCAATAGTGTGATTAATGTTAAAACACAGGAGATGAGAATCCATCATGCAGTATTTTTCCTGTCTGTGCTGTTATTTTTATAGCTGAACTTTGCTAAGCTGAACTGCTTCACATCTGAATAATTGCTGGAAAGGATCTCCAACCCTTTCTGGAAAAACAGAGGGAGACTGAGGTGTGTACTTATATGGGAAGATAGGGGTTGAGAAGGGAAAACAAAGTGGAAGCAAATCTGTGTTATTTATATGAGCTGCAGAACACGAACTAAACCACACAACCTGGCAGGCAATTCCTGCTGAAATTGCTGCAAAATCTTTCAAGGTTTTCTGAGATGAAGTTCCTCACTCTCTGCTGCAGGATCACTCTGGTGACCCTGGACCTCCCTGGTGAAGGACTGGTGGTCACAGCATTTCCTCCTCTGGCCTTGTGCTGCTGTTTCCTGAATTCATTCTCCACTGCAACAAGAGCCATGTCCTCAATTTCCATCCCCTGAAAAGCAAACGCTGCAAAGCAACCATGATGCATTGACAAATAATTTTAAAAGACAGGATCAAGTTCATATAATTAAAAAGTATCTCTTCAGAATATTTCAGGCTTTCAATGTATTTTTTTTTTATTTAAAGTCATTGATTGCTGCACTAAAGAATGACCTTGATACATAATAAACATATTGGATGTCTGGTAGTTTAACATAAAGTTGCAATGTGGGGTAGGCTGATTTACAGAAAGGGATGAAATTGGTTTTTCTTAGATTCTTGAATTAAAATCACGTCTTGCATCTTCTAGTAGAAGTTGTTCCTGCCCATGGCAGGGAATTGGAACTACATGATTTTTAAGGCTCTTTCCAACCCAAAGCATTCTATGGTTCTATGATCTGAAAAATTTTATTGGTGATACGGCAATATTCACTGTATGGAAACGTGACTGAACACATTGTGCAAGAGCACAAATAATCTTTTCTACCCATAAAGCTCCAGAAAACAGTAATTAATTCCATCTAATCCCCATCCCCACCCACCTGCAGTGCCTTAGCACAGCCTGGGATGCTTTCAGAGCACTGCTGGGAGCACACTGGTGAGTACCAGCAACTTCATCAAGAGGGGAAACCATCCTGGAACATCTGAGTTACAGAGTGCAAATTTCTGAGTGCCATACAGGTAAAGTAGTCACTCTAAAGGAAGTAACAAGGAGTAACCTCCCTTAGCTATAAAAAAAATAAAATATACAACAGAGGTCTCTTCTACTTAAAAACTATGCACAAGAAAAGCAACTCATTGTCCTATTTCTGCTTGGTTGGGCTCTCTGTAAACAGACCACAGAGATGTGGCAGTCTAATGTATTGTGCCTTTAGCTTTGTCCTTCTTCCACAACAACAGCCCATAATATTATTGTCTTCTAAACAATTGAGGTGTTTGCATTTAAACAAACTTAAAACCTTACAACTGACAAGGGCTGAACATGTTTTTAAATCCCTTTTGGTCTCACTACACTTATAGATAAAAACTGCAGAAGCGTTGTCAGTGGATATTTTACAAATTTGCTGAAGACTATTATTTAACCATGCTAATTATAACAACAAATGATTTAGCATTAATTATAAAGTCATATAGTAGAGAAGTACACATATTTTATACACCTAGCAGATTTTATTAGGCAGCTATATTGGGCTTTGGTTTTCATCATCTCACACAAGTTTATGCATCAAAGATTTCAGTTTGACACTTGCTTTTTTCCTTTCCATTTTATAATATTATTGATGTATTATTTAACGATGGAAGATTTTGAACACATATGTTGATAAACTGACAAGGAGCTTTGTTTTCCATAGGAACATTGCTTTTTATCTTTACTTCATCAAATTGTCAAGACTGCATACTTAATCATAGCTAGATGTTGGGCCTCATCTTGAAAACCATAAAGTCAATGAGAGTTTTGCAACAGATTTTTATTGGAATGGGACCGAGCAGAGTATTGGTAATGTGCAACTTATAAATGCCATTTGCACACATATCAATTTTATTAACTCCCTTAGTATGGAATTTTCAGAATGTAATAGTTTGGCAGGCAATACTTTAGATTTATAGTGCTCCAGGATGACACTATTAAGCCACATTCACACCTCTGAAAATTGCTATAGCAACGGACTAGGACCAGTTCTTCCTCCACACTGGTGGGTGAGAATTATCTCAACAACTGAGGCTCCTGCTGCCTGGTTTCAGAGGGCGTTGCTTCAGGAAAAGGTGCCTATGTGAGATGTATCCACCAACAAAAACACACACAAATAAATATAGATGCAAACAGCACAAGCAGATGGTCACAAACTGGTCAACCAGAGATGATATGGGAAGGCATGGAATGTGTGGGACTGTCTAAGCAAACTGCTAGAGTGGATTTCTCTTCGGGAAGAGATGTCTTCTGAATAAAGGGAATAGGAACAGGCTGCCCAGAGGAGTGGGGATATCATAATTTCTAGAAGTGTTCAAAAGACAGAAATGGCACATGGGGAGTCTTGAAAGTTTAGTCTTGAACTTGCTGCTGAGTCAGTGACTGGACTCAGTGATTTTAGAAGTCTTTTCCAATGTCAATGATTCTGATTCTAACCTATGAATCTTTCATCTTTTACAGACCTGACAAAAACAAGACAAAATCTGGGAAGGAGGTTCGAAGTATCAGTAATTCCTATAAAGAAAGAGGAGGTGACAGACCAGCCTGCTCTCAGTGCTGCCTCTAAAACTCTGCACAAACCACACCTGACGTTGCCAGAGCCCTTCTGCCATGGCAGGGGAAATATCCACTCCTCATCCCTGAGAGGTTCCTGAGGGTGAAACAAACAGAAGGGCTGAACAGACAAGGGAAGATGAAGTCAAGCTTCACTTGAAGTCAAGGGCACTGCTGGAGAGAAACCTCGGCCTGAAACTTCCACTCACCTCCATGGCGGAACAGGGATAATCCAGGGAGAGACTGACCAGAGTTACTGTTCTCTTTGGGAGAAGAAATTAGGATTCTCCCTTTGTCTGAGAGAACAGATCACAAAAGAAAATCTGGAAGACAGGCAACCTCCTGTTGCTATTTCCCACACTTAGAGGTTTGCCTTTATCCTGACTGTGAAACCATCTTAAAACACCACATATTAAGGGACCACTAATTTTGATAAGGATACTTTACTTTACTATTTATTCATACTTTAACTAATCTTTACATTTCTACATGCCCAGGGGGGGAAAATGCATCTCTGAATCCAGTGACCTGTCAATTATTTTACTTCTAAATGGAATTTCAGAATTACAGGTCCATTTCCTGTGCAATTGCAACACATGGTAGAGCCTGAGTCACTTTTTTGGCAATGATATCAATCCTGACTAATGTTGAATCATGCTGGCAATGCTATTTCATAATTTTCTAGCAGAAAAGCTACAAAGCAACACTTTCTCCAAATTATGACCTAAGATCAATTTGTCTACAAAACAAAAATTAAACTCATTCTATACTTCTGAGTTTCAGATATTCTCTAAAGAGTTACCTAAATCTGAATTATTACCTCCAAAAACATTTCTGAGCAATTGCTTTTTGGTAAGATTATATAGGTACAGGTAGCTAGCAGACAAGCTTTTGAAATAAAGAGATTTAAAAGACAGAGGAGTGATCTCAATGGTGGGAGGTAGAATGCGAACATCACAAAAATCTCTTTGTTTTTTGTTCTTCAAGAGATGGATAAAAGGCTTCCCTCTTCCACGATAGGTTGAAGGGCAAAATCTGATAGCTTCAAATGGGTGGCCTGTCTTCCCTGTTTTCTAATCAGTGAGAAACAATTCTCTCTTCTCTCTCTTTCTGCAGTAACTTTAATTAAGACAATAATCCAAAGAGATTCCAAATCCAGGGAGAAGAAGCTCTTGTCCTCCAAGGCATACCAAGACAAGTGCTGACAGGGGCATAAATCCCATTGCCTTAAATCAGCTGTGCTGGATCTGGCCCAAAGCTCTTATGATACATTGTGCTGGAAGGTTTTAAATAAAATGTCAAACCATTGCCATGGCCACTGCCATCAGCTATGTCACCATCCTGGCTCCAGTGTATTCCCTGGCTTGTCACTGCATCGTGAGCACGGGGGTGATACCAGCACACACTTATTGAAGGGGACTGAAAAGGGAGAAGTGAAAAATTACTTCAAAATTTGCAAGAGAAATAGTGTTGTCCTTGCAAAATATCTACTGTATCGAGCCTCAGATGCAGCTGTCTCATCACTACCTCACTGCATCTCTGTGCCTGCACATGACCTGAGTGCTCCTCTAAGTACTTATTTGTTGATGCACTGCTGTGCTCCAACAGGTGAATTTTGAAAATGTGGTTTGGCTCACCAGGTATGGAGCTTGCTCTTTCCTTTTCTTGCTAAACTGAGCACATCCTTAAAGGGAATGCAGTCTTTCATGGACTTAGACATTCCTGCAGAACACATTACATATTGATAAGAGGGTATAATGTGTTCATATTTGTTGACAGATCACTAGTCAGGAAGAATTAAAATCATTAAAAGGCCCATCATTAGGATAAGCAGGAAAAAATCCCCAACTAATAGTGAAGTCTAAAGACAGGAAAACTACTTGTAAGGTTTTAAAAGAACTAAGAGAGTCAATGGGCAAGAATAGGTGTCTACTAGCAATTTTTCTGTGAAAATAATTTTGAAATGTTTGGAATTTGGGACAATACTCTCCATGACAGTGGTAAATAGCACGCATTCCTTCCAACACACTTCAGCTCCTGCCAGCTCAGTTCTGCCTACCCATGTTTAACTCCCTTTGTTCTTCCTATGGATCAAAGTCTGGAGTTATTCTAGAATAACTGGAATGTGTCTCTGCCCATGGCAAGGGGATTGGAACTAGTGGATCTTTAATGTCCCTTCCAACCTAAAAAACATTCTATAAATATGTGTCAGCTGCATAAACTGCATATTATGATCCGAGAAAACTCTGCCAGTGCTTTCTCTCTTTTACCATTTTCCTCTCAGATATGTTGTTCAGATATGCTTTCCCAAACTTCCCCACTATCTCAGCTAGTCTCTTAAATCTCTGTTTCCTGCAGACTGATCTCTGACAAAGCTCTTTTCTCCAAAAAAACAACAAAGCCATTCCAAGGATTACTAAACTGCAAATCGCTATTGAAAGTATTTCACACATAAACCTCAAAGTGAGCTAAACATGATTTATATTTAAAAAAAACCAAACAAAAAACACAAAAAAATCAAACCAAAACAAACAAAATTAAAAAAAAACGTCAAACCAAAACACCAAAAAACCCCCAGTAGTCTAAATCTAAGTCCCCAGTCTTTAATGTGTAGATAGACTTGTAAAAATAGGTATTGCTAAATGCTACTGTCTTTATAAAGACCTCTACAAAAACACAAATCAAGAGTGTAACATTGATTTTTATTTTCTGTTTGTCTTAAATGTGTATCACTGGGTTTTCTGTCTCAAAAGCAGATTACTTATTCAAAGGAAGGCTGGATATATGCTACACAGGCTCTCTTTAAAGTAAGAACAAATCTTCTGCTTCCTTTTAATCTTTCTGTAAACTGTGAAGTCTGCCATCAAATAGCTCCATATTAGTTGTGGGTGTTAAAACCTGTCAATCATGCAAGATAATTTAAATTCGTCGGTTTCTTAGACAGTGATTTTCTCCCAGATACCAAGTTATCTCCATCTTAAAAAGGATACAATAACTTGAGACACCTATAAGAAAAAATTACACAAAGATCATGAAGCTTGTAGGTTTGTTGTCATATATAATTTGGTGTTATTCTTAAATTTTCACATAACGCTTCTTTTATAGGAATTATCTTCATTTATGGTGATTAAAACTTCTACAGTTACAAATTTTCTAGTGCAGAGGAAACAAAAAGAAAAGAAACAAAACCATTCTGTAATCAATTGTCTTTAACATGTGGGGTATAATCTCTTTTAATGGCAAAAATTTTCCCTGCTAGGTGAGGCCTTTTGATCCATCTAATCCAGCTGGGAGAGCCTGCATGACTTCCTGTGGTTCACAGCCTTCTCCAACATCCACATTTCCTGGATTAGGGACATTATTGCAGACATCTCTGCCTGTTTCCTTCCATCAGTATATTTTATGGACTCTTTATCCATAGATTTTTCTAGCCAGACCTCACTAGCACAGTGATAAAAAAAGTACTTTTCTTTTGTAGGTTTTGAAGATTTTTTTCTCGTTCTAATGAGTTTCAGAACTAAGAGCAGCTTGTGTTAAAATGCTCCTTTGGTCTCTCCAAAGCCCAGAACTCCAGGAGCACCGGGTGATGCACTTCTCTCTTTTCCTTGGGTTTTCCAGCACACGACTGTGCCCATGAAAGTCACTGTCCTGTGTGAGGGCACAGACTCTTCCAGTCCTTTCAGCTCTACCAGATCACAGCTTTTTGAGTCCATACATCTTCCCTTTCTGGGAGTCTCTCCATTTCCCTTCAGTCCTACAGTAAAAAGTCTCCCTGTTGCACAGCCTCCCCTTTCTCCCTGCAAGGACATCCATGGCAGTGATGCAACCCCTGTGCACCAGAGAACCCATGGGGGTGTGGAGCAGAAGTTGGCTCTGCTGGAAAACCTTTAGCAGGAAGAACTACATAACTGAAGGAAAAATAATAAAAAATCTTCAAAGCAGCAGTTCCCAGGAAACACCAATGCTGCAACATGACATGTCGATAAATTTAATTTGACCGTTAAAATTAATCTAAGGATGACCTCTGCAAAGGTAGGATATGAAGTTAAGCCTCTAAGAACAGTGATTTAGATTAAATACCTTTCTCTTGTGCTTTCCTAATAACACACATTGAGCCCCATTGACTAGTACACATAAACACCTAAAGAATGAAAAGAACTAAGAGGAACAAAAAAAAAAAGAAAAAAAAAAAGGCAGGATTTTTTAGCTTGGTTTTGTAAACTAATTCCTAAAGCTTGCTTTAACTGCTTTTCTGAAGTGGAATTTAGATAGATGCCACTTGGAGGCACTCTTATCCTATTCTTACTTGAAGTTTCTTAGAAGCTCTTCATGCAGGGAAAAAGTAATTTTTTTAAAAAAAAATTCTTTTTTCTTCTAATAATCATCTGGAAATGGGTAATTAACAATGGTTTGGGTAGTTAAACTTTGACATTACTTGTATTTATTACCTTGTAATTTTGTCAGAGGTAAATAGTCCCCTACACTCTCAGTAAAACTGACTTAATTCCCTTATGTAATGGGTGATAAGCTGTGTCTGTGATGCAATGCTGGCTCTAAGAAGTGGCTAGAAAGGATTACAAACTGCCAACTTACACAGATTATTCACTTTAAAACTGTGTAGCGTTTTATCATTTCAGATTTGAAATTAAGCACCCAGTTTATCATTATATCCCTTATATATTAAATTATATAAAATTATCTTTGAGAAGCAGATAAAGGTATTTCTGTTTTATAGGCACATATAATCTCCCAATTTTGATTGCATTTTAGATATGAAAGTTGGGAATACATTTCAGTGTATTTGGATCACTGTAAAATTCTTCTCAGTCTAAGCGGGGGTGACATTTTGCAAAGCAATGTAGGAGTACTTTTTAAATTTATATGTAATGTGTCCATTAATTTTCAGTAGCTCACCAACCAAAAAATTAATCAGACTAAAAGAAAGTTTGGCCATTTCTTGCAAGGCAACACCTTGCACACCTGGGAAAGCCTACAAGAGGGAGAAAAGGACTTGGAACACTGCGTTTTCCTTAGTAAAGGATGCATAGAAAGGGAACTGCTCTACTAACATGGAAAAAGCAAAACCATGATTTCAAAAGTCAGAGATCGAGTCCTTTTCACCCCAACCCTGGGATGTGCACCCACTCCCCTGTACCACCTCCCACCTCTGCAGGGGGTCAGCCAAGCACCATTTGTAAGGGAATGCTGCAGGATGCAGTGTCCTGGTCATTCTGCTGAGGATGTGCAGCACAGGCCCTGTGCTGAGGTGCTGCTGTAAATCCCACCAACACAGCCTTATGGCATCTAGCAAACAGCAATTTTGCAAGTTCTTCTCATTCCAAATGACCATTTCACACAGCTCAACTGTGCAGTTCAAAACCCATCTGAACAGAGATATACCTCCCTCATCTTTCCAAATAAATCCTTGCATATGCTCTAGATAAATATTAGGAATTCCTCAGAGGAAGGAGATTAGTAAAAACCTACACTTGAGCAGAGAATAAGTCTAAATAGTGAGTGGTGAGGGATAATACCTGTGTGGGGAACCATCAGGACAAAGTGTGCTTACAGAGAATGATGGCTTTCTGCAACGTCAGAAAGAAGGCAGCAAGTGGAAACCACTGAATTGGGAGAATGAGAGATAGATGAAAGCCAGGGAAGTCCAGTGCCATGAGAAGGGCAAAGGCAAATGGATGTTAACCGTTTGGAAATCTTCTGGCTCTGCTGGCATCCTGCTTTTTGAGGTCTAAGTTTCTTTTGAAACATGCACTGACCATGCTTTTCTGCCAGCCTGGTTCTTTCCTGACACGGGAGCAGCCACAGAGGCCCAGAGCAGTGCCAGATCCCATATCCCAACTCCAACAGCAGGGAAAAGCCAAAGCCCCAGCCCCAGCCCCATCCCATCCCAGACCCAGCATCCACCAGACATGCTTTCCAAGTAGTAAGATACCCATAGGGGATTAATCTTCAATGAATGTGTCCAGCTTCTACTTGAACTTAAAGTCTCTTTTCTGTGCCTTTTTATATTCTCCTCTCTGCTAAAGACAACTAAGCTGAGCATGTACAGCATATGGAAGTAATAGTGACTGTGTAAAAGCGATGGAGAGAGCAAAAATTTTCCCAACATCCTGTAGCAGGAGTTTCAAAGTTTATCCCACACTTCATAGCTTTTGCTGTTTGTTTTGAATCTGTCACCTCCTACTCATTCCTCTTTCTCCTATCACTTGAAATATTTTATTTTTTTTCCCTTTTCCCCTTCCCTTTTCATTTGCTTACATTTTCTCTCTTTCATTCTACCCCTAACCATTTCCCTGTTCTTCTCCTCTGCATTTATTTTTCTCTCCACTTTCTACAGCTCTCTCTCTCATTTCAGGCAATATAATTGGCATAAAAATATTGCCTGCAAAATTAAGGAGGAATTGGAAAGTCACATTCCCTAAGAGGCAGGATTTCTTACAGGTCTTACTCTATTTAGACAAATCTTCTGGCACTATTCACAACTCAGAATTGTACTGAGTAAACACCTAAGCACTTTTTTCAGTGAAATAGATGGTTTGCCACATCCTTTGCCACATCTTTCCTTGCTCTTTGGCTGCTAAAGATTTTTCACACAGCAGAAAGACCTAAATGGAATTTGACCTAAGCCAAGCACTTATATAGAAGTCAAATTTCCTGAGCACAAAGTGATGGAGGCAGCACAAAGGATGTGATGATTGATTTAATGAACATTCTTGTCTGTGAGATGTTACCCCACCACTGTCAGTTCAGTTAAACTTGGTTTTCTGAACAGTCATCCATTAAGGATAGTGGGGGCATCAGACCCTGGCATTAAGGACTCATAAATATCCTTTCTTGGCCTCACTGCTGCTTCATGGAAGCTCAGTAGGCACCTCCATGACTTCATGGTCAAAGGGTGCAGACACTGCAGAGGAGAGGTCATCTCCAAATGGTCAACCTCCCCACTTAAAGGTGATGCCAGAGCACAGGAAGGCTTCTCTTCAAGTTAAAAGTTTCCTTTTAGCCAATACTTCATCCACCCTCAGGTCACCAAATGATTTATGCTTGTAATTTTACAGCCAAACTGGTCTCTGATGTTAATTTGACAAGCCAACTGGTGAATCCTTAAAACACTTTCCTGTTAAAGTGACTAGACAGAGTTGAAACTTTGCATTAGGGCGTCAGTCACAGAAACCATCTGTTCTAACAGGGATTTTTGTTCTTTCCAAATTCAAGCTTTCTGAATGAGATGCTGACTGTTTTATAAAATACTGACAAGAATCAGTATACAAGAAATTACCTATTCAGCATCTCTAAGAGATGGTAATTGACAGTAGTCAGTTAAGAAATAAAGATGTTTTGAATGATTAACATTAGGGAGGATGAGTTATAGAGTCTCTTTCTTAACTCTGTATTAAATTAACCTTCCTAGCACTTACAGGTCGAGAATTGTTTTGCAAAACACTACAAATGAGCCTTAAGTGCAAGGAATTGTTTCCCATGGCTAGTCACAACAGCCATAAAATAAATCTAGAGTGTGGATGAGCTTTGCTGCCTTTCTTCAAGACAATATCCTCAGGTAATTTTATTTTTAGCCACAAATGACTCACTATCACCTCCATCTTTTCATTTATCACTCTAATCTTTCAAAATTGAGGAAGAGTGACTCAGAGACAGCCTTTTCCCCCATGATAGCAGTCAATGAGAGAAGATTGCCCACCTCCAACCTCATAGGTTTGCAGGACCCAAATGGATCAAGCCCCATACAAGTGAGTCAGACCCCAGGGCTGAGCCTTCTGGAACAGGAAGTCTGACTCAGGACATGCTGGGGCCCCTTTCCTACCTAAATAACCCTGAAACCCTTAGATCCCAAAATAGCCAAATTGCACCAGTGTCTCTGATTGAGAATTCATAGAAATCAGGCTGATCTGCCTTGTCTTGGATACATTAATGCTCTCTGACCATCCACAAGTTCAAGGCAGCCATTTTATTGATTTATTTCCCACCAAACTCCAACTCTGATCTCTGCTTTGTCCCCTTTAGCAGAGTTGACACTGAATTACCACACCAGGGTTTTCTGGTGTGGTAAAAAATTTTACTTTCTTAGAATTTCTTCCTTTTAGACACTCTAAAGATAGTTTGGATTGATAGTAGATTATCATGCAGAGAAATACCAATATTTTGATCACAGTTATTTTGAAATTTCACACCCCTCAGCCAAGGCACTGCCATCCCAAACCTCCCACAGCAAACTATAACCAGCCTCTTTTTGGATACCTGAAGGTTGAGGAGACACTTGTCTATTCTGGGGACACAATTTACATAGGTAAAACCAGATAAGATAATACCAAGAACGCAAGCAGAAGGAACAATTTAATAACAGACTCCTCTTAATATACAATGAGATTTGTCTTTATTGTGAAAGGTTGTAGCTACCAACTTTCCTTAAAATATATTTCCCATACCAGAAAATGAATTCTTCTCCCTCTCTTCTTCATATTCATAGAAATGGCATAAAGTTGTATTTTTTTTTTCTTGGTGAATCACCTGAGGCTGCTTTCATCAAATCACAGAATGGGCTGGGTTGGAAAGGACCATAAAGATCATCTTGTTCCATGCCCTGCCATGGGCAGGGACATCTTCCACTATCCCAGGTTGTTCCAAGCCCCATCCAGCCTGACTTTAGACACTTCCAGGGGCAGCCACAGCTTCTCTAGAAAACCTGTGCCAGGGCCTCACCACCTTTACAGGGAAGAATTTCTTCCCTATATCCCATCTAGCCTGGTGCTCTGCCAGTCACTGTCACTGTCTGTCCTGTCACTCCATGCCCATCTCCAAAGCTCCTCTCTAGCTCTCTTGGAGCCCCCTTGGGCATTTGAAGGGGCTCTAAGGTTTTCCCAGAGCCTTCTCCAGGCTGAACATCCCCAACTCTCCCAGTCTGGCTTCTGATCAGAAGGGCTTCAGTCCTCTGGGTATCTTTGTGGCCTCCTCTGGACTTCCTTCAGCAGCACTGCACTTTCTTGTGTAGCTTCTTGTGCTGGGGGTCCCCCCAGCTGGATGCAGTGCTCTGAGTGGGGTCTGGCTCCTGAGAAGAATCAGTCCATTAACATCCTCCCTGTATGTGTTGAAATGCAAAAAGAAGAAAATGGGCGAGTGAACATGGCACTTTTCTGTATTAAAAAAGAATGACATTACAGATATCTATTATATTTCAGCAGAGCATTCCTTTATCAGCAGGCTGTGAAGCTGAGGATGCTCTAGGTGCTCTCTGCAAGGCTGCTCAACAGACTGCAGGGATAGAACAGACCTTCTCTCTGTGAAATCCTGCTGACAGCTCCGAGCTGAATGCTGCAGTTCCTTGTCCCCTTAAGATAACACAATTGCTTGGATGCACAGCATCTTATGCAGTTTATGAGGCAGTGATCAATCTCTGATTGACAATTCTAATTAGAAGCTCTCTTATGTGCAACATTACGGCATTTTATAGCAACTTTCTCCTGGATATTAAACCTCCACAACCATCTTACACGAAATAAAGTACTTTATAGATCATTTGATACCAAATGCTATCAATTCTGTTTGTTTATACTGAAAGGCTTTGTTGGTATTATAATATGCTGGTTTTGATATAAAAATTCATATCTTTAATACCCAGTAATATCTTCTAAGGCCTCAGCTTTTCTTCTCTGAAGAGCTCTTGGCATTTCAGGCTGACACAGGAGGAAGACTACTGTATCTTATTATTGCTACTTCCAGAATTCTGTGTATTCCAGGTATAAGGTTTTGTACATTTAGAGATGAGATTCCTTTCCCCTCTCCAATGGCAGTGATTCATAATGGAATACAGAAATCATAAGAAAAAATGACATCTGTTTAAAAATATGGCTCTCTGTTACAGCCACAATGACATATCACATTTTGCCTGGTTGAAAACAGCTAGAAAATGGTGTTCATTTGAGATGTGTTATGAAACGTCTAAACAGATTTGTCATGGAATAATAACTTTCCCCCCCAAACCCACCCCAAACTAGGCAATAATTACACAGCAGGGTCATTCCTGAGCATCCCCATTAGAATCTGTAACTAGCAGACCAAACTCTACCAGAAATACAGAAAATAAGCCTGAGTCACCAAGTTCCTCACCTGTACTAAATATGAGTTTGTTTCAGGGTATTTTTTTCCCTCCCTGATATTTCTTTTGGAAAACCAGGCTTTCCATCATACAGAAGGTGATAAATTACTGAGAATAACACAGTATCTTTTCTTGTCATGTGTGTGGCTTGTACCAGAGATCTGTTTTCCCTGGTGTTCTTGGAGGGAGAGACAGTATATAAAATAAAGTTTTCCTCCTCCCTCCGCAGAAATCCCTAAACAGTAATTTGAGCTTAAATGTTACCTTAAGCCTACTTTAAATTAACCACCCAACACTTCCCAAACTAAATTTAAAGATGAGGAATCAGCAAAAATTCAGTAACAACACCAAAAAAAAAAAAAAAAGATTGTCAAGTAGAGATAAGGAGGTTGATGATATATACACTTGAAATACCAGATATCAGCAGACAGAATGCAAAGCACAGCAGGGCAGTTACAACTCAGTGCGATTCATCTTTTAAACGATAAGGCTTCTCTAATTTTATGAAGTATTTGTCATATCAAATGCTTCCTAGTCCCATGAAAAATTTCTTTGATTTCCATCCCTTAGGATTTTGATGTACAGTACAGTGCTGCCTTCATATCAGGATTAATGCTGGAATTATAAATAAACCACTCAATATTTAGGGCTATTGATGGTGGTAAGTGACACCCTGAAAGTTGAATTTCCTCACTGAACAGTAACTTTACAGTATGGCACAAACCAGGAGCTGTACAGGGACGATCTCCTCTATTTTATTCAGAAGGGAGAGAGCCTGAAGATCCATTGATTTCAAACTTATTTTGCAAGTTTTCATTTAAATATCATAAATCCTCCCAATAAATTGAGAAAATACATTTTTTCCCCTTTGGAAATTAGCCAGGAGGCAATTTATATGCATATATCTAATACATAGGCACACAGACATATAAAAATGTGATTTGAGGGGAGTGATTGTATTGCATTAATAAAAGCAAAGATAAAAATTCAAATATGAGCTTCAGCATAACCAGTCCCTTCAAGCTGACTGTGCAGGAGTTCAGCCACACAAGCTACCCTTTGCCTTTTCCTGCCAGGTCATCCTCCTGCTCCCTGGCTCAGGGATTTCTCCTTCAGCTGCCAACCTCAGTTGCTGTTTGCACAGCCAGGTGCTCTGCTTGTCCTCTGTTAACGAGGAATTTCTTCTGCTCCACTGAAAAACTTTGTCTTTTGCTATTTTGGCAGGCTTCATTCCCTCCTACCTACGCCTTCTCACCCTCATCCCTCTCCTCTCCTGCCAAAACACACCTTTCCTGAACCACTTTTTTTCCATTTCATTTCCATACCTCTCATATAAAGCGATTCCTGTGTGAATCATCCAAATACCCTTGGTCCCCAAACATCAGGGAGAACTTCTGCTACATGCTCAGGGTTCTTATGTTTTACTTTTAAATTGAGTTTTACCATGACACAAAACAATTTGTGTTGAATGTTTTCACCCAACCTGTTAAAGAATGGGGGACCTTGTTCAAATTTAAACAGGACTCCCCCTGCAACACATCAAAATCCCAGAAAACTACCAAAATTTTCTTCATATGTTAAATAGCAATAATCAGAAGTGGCAAAGTATGCTAATACCCAACACCACTTGCACTTGAGGGAGGCATCAGCCTCACCCACCCTGAAATCATTGTTAAATTTGGCATCACTAACACGGCTACAGACAAGGATAAACCTTCCTTCTCATCCTCATTCAAGCACAGTTTAGAACAGCACTGCCTGTTCTTCACTCCTGCTTTTCTCTGCTGAGTTTGGGTAGAGAGAGGTATAAAATATGCAACGCAGACCCCTGGCACAAACTGGGGCATGTGTGGTTACTCCTGCTTTGATGGAGGAAAAATATGTTTCTCTCATCTATTCTCCTTGGACTGCAAAGGCAGGAAAAGGGAAGTCCATGGTGCTCCTTTGGAAAGGAGAGTACTGTTAGTACAAATATCTGAGTCCTGTAATAATAAAAGCCATTAAAAAATGTTCTAGTAGTTAATTAAAATTGTGTGACATTCTCTGTGGAGCAGAAATACTTCCACAATTTTAAGGTGTTCGACTTATGGAGTTAAGTTTATGTTTTAACTGTATAGCACACCTCAAATCTCACTCAGCAATCAAATTTACTAAATAACTATTGGAAAGTCTTAAGTGTATTTTAAACAATATCCATGGTTTTTCATCCAGTCTTTAGACCTACAGTCATATAGCAATATGTAAGGAACACTCACGCTGAGGAATTTACTTTATTCTACTATTTTTTTTATATATATAGACACACAAAACCAATCACCTTTTTTGTATATCCTAATATTTCTCAACTTGTGTTAATATTTTTTTTTAATATTTGGTTCAGGTGATAATCCAAACTTAAGACATTTACATATAAAGGGCAGTAAAACATAAAACATTAATTTTGTGTTTTAACATTAATTTTATCTCAGATCCTTTATGCCACATCATAAAATTTAAAGTTATTAAATTTTAATCTAAAGGATTCACTTATATTGAATTTTAGCACTTGTCTTATTTAGAATAGACCTTCAGTACAGGAGAAGTAATTTAAGATGACCTGTAAAATGTATAGACAAAGCATCTTCTGATATGTGTCCTACACCAGGTCGATTTTACTGACATGCCCTCAAAAATGATCTTGCCCTTGACAAGGAAATTATTTCAAAATACTCTTTTATTTTTCTTTATCATTATATACAAGAGAAACAGGTTAGCAGAAAATTCAATTGCCCAAGATTATCTAGGAACTCAGAGGTAAAGATCGAGATTGAATATGCATCTTCCAGCTCTTCAAACACCAATACCTTCCCAAGAGATCTTATCCTATATCATATCAGTTTAAAAAAAATCCCAGAAGATAAATAGCAGGCGTGTCAGACAGCACGCTGCCTGCTGTTTTCCCTAGTTAGAAATGCAAACAAGAATTGACCTGTGCCACTTGTGATCTCAAACCAGTTATCAGAGTGCATCTCCTTCAGCAGCCAGGCCAAGGGAACTCGAGTCAATGACCGTGGATAAAAGCTTTTCCGATAAACCCTCAATCCATTAAATCAAATGGTGACTTTAAATTGATGGAGATTATAATAAATTATTTCTTAATCCTGATGTATCAATCTATCATAGGTGGTGGCACAAGACAACGAGCAGCAGCACTAAAAGCTTTATGAAAGTCATCTCCTCTTCCCTCAGAGCTCAGAGGGTGGGAGAGGAGTCGCAGTGGGGGACAGAGGAGGGACAGGTGACAACTCCTGTGCAAGGGGGAAGGAAGGACTTGATGCTGGAGTCTTGCTGTGAAGGTGACACTGACAAAGGTTCACGTTATGGCACAGAGGCTGACAGTGCCATAGACAGGAGCAAACCTGAGGAGCATAAGGAACAGGATGCTTCCTCAGTTTGGGGAATGTTTACAGTTATTATCCTATTGTTATTAACAAGATTGAGAAGCACAGAGACCCTTTAGTCTGCTACTGGCTTGCTGGTAATTCTGAACTCTGCTCATTTATGTCTATCACACTAATTCAGGGAATGGCAAGAATGAACTCATTTTGGAGCATGGCTCACAGCTATTTCTTAAAGAATGAAAAATTGAAATAATTTCTTTCAAAGCTCTTGGAATTCATAAAAAGAGGAAGCAGCAACTCTAAGGAACACTTATTTATTTTTAA
Organism: Toxostoma redivivum; assembly: GCA_013397375.1. Lineage (NCBI taxonomy): Eukaryota > Metazoa > Chordata > Aves > Passeriformes > Mimidae > Toxostoma > Toxostoma redivivum. Next base: position 600,549 of record VXBI01005646.1, read on the forward strand.
ATCAAACTATTCTAATCCAAGCAATATACAATGAAAAGATTCAGATGTGGTTTGTATCCAGATCCAAACCTGACTGTTCCATTACTATTTTACATTTCTGCCTGATATATATACATATTTTACATTTCTGCCTGGGTATACTCCTGGACTCAGGCACTTACTTCACCACCAGCTGGTGAAATGAGGAGTTGGTTTTGATCCATTTAATGGATCCTCGTTATCCGAGGCTATTTCTCCACCAGCACAAAGGAAAGAGGGACAATGACTCCAAGGAAGTGCCTGAAGTGGGACAGTGTGAGAGGCTACACCTATGGCCATGTCCAGGTATTCCAGGCTGTGCAACCTTCCCCCCACTGCCTTTGTTTGGAAGTTTCACCATGTGCTGGCCAGGAGGGGGGTTTCTCCTTACACCTGTTGACTTTCACTATCATGGGAGTTTCCCAATAATTTATATTTCTCTAAGCACACAGGGTTTGGCATCAGGACAACGACAGCACTACAAACCCATCTTCCTTTCACACTGAATGTTAAGAGATCGAAAAGACCAGATGAGTTTTTCTATAATTCCTGGAGAGTTTGGTCCAGTAAATACTCAAAGACCTTTATTTTATAGCCTTTGCTTCACAGGTCAGCTGAGCTCTTTACCTACTCCTCTTGTACACTCTGAGCAGCAACATTTGAGAGCTCTAAACCCAAAAATGAACCAAGAAATGTTTGACTTTGAGTTGCATTTTACTTCAGACATTTTCTATGCACCACTGCACGCACACAAGAGGCAATCTGATGGGAATACTGCATGAAAGGGTATTGTCATCAGGTTTTGAGACCAGTACTGAAGAGTCAAGACTTCAGAAAAAACCTCAGAATTTTGAAGTCTTCCTTTTAGTTAGTAATTCTTATTTACACAGCGAGACAAGCAACTCATCACATTTTACATTTCTTCTAGAAATAAATCTTGCAACATCTGTGTGAGATAGAAACTTAAATACAGTTATTTTACAGATGAGGAAACTTAAGCACAGAGAAAAGTGTATGACTAAGAAATTGACATTTACTTTCAATGTCTAAAATGGACTCTCAGGCATCTAAATGATGGCTTATGTACTCACATTCAGAAATGAGCATTTTGCTCCAATTAAAAAAAAAGGAGCCACCAGGTATAAAAATACATAAACCCCTAAAAATATCCTAGTTAACATCTTAGGTTGATTAAAAGACTTATAACTTCTGCCTGGTAACTTTCCAGATAGCAACCCTGGGGGAAAGCAGAGGTCTAAATATTAATAATAGGATTTCTGCCACTGGACCTACTATTATTGTAAAGAGAAGCAATTATTTTTGGCTTAAAAGTGAGTGGTTGAGATGTTTATTTATCATCTTGGTAAATGAAAAAAAAAAAATCAGCTCACAAATAGAAGCACAGTAAGGCAGTTAGCAACTGTTATTGCCAACAGCTGGTCCATCTCCTGATGAAAAAATAGATCTCATAGCTACTAAAGAAAATTTTTGTAATTTTCTATAGCAGGACATTCTTAAATAATTTATTTAGACATGAGGCATCTTTATGTTTTTCCTAACTGTGAACACAGGGCATGCATTTCATTTTGATTTTTTTGTGTCTTCAAAGCTTGGCCATGCCACCTTCACCCACCTGCCACTTCCCAAACCTCTTTTCTTCTCCTTGAGCACAGAAGATGGCCCAGACAATGCAGCAATCATTCAAATCACATCTCCAGCACACACGCTGGATCTGCTATGGCTCGCACCGCTTCTATCTCTTGCAATAAATTTTAATCAGATGCTTTGTACCCTGTTGTATTCTTGTCTGAAACCATCCCAAGTGCTGTTGTTGCTAAGGAAACCACTTCCCGTTATCCTCACACTCATCTCCACTGCCTCCTTCCCTCCCTTTCCTTCTCCCCATGTTTTCCTTGGCTCCAAGGGGCAACCCTGGCACCACTATGCCATTTACCCCCTCATACCTTGGGGTGCAAACTCGAAGCACACAAGAAATCCCTGCAACCAGAACTAGTGCTATTTAAAGTGCGACCATCTCTGCCCAGGCCCATTATTTAATTAGTCCCTGCACAGCAGGAAACAAGCCAATCCCAATGGCTGCAACAGTGAGGAGAAGTTCTAACCTGCTGTGAAAAAAGGCAAAAATTTTAGCTCTTGGCTCTTCTTGTAGGAGACGAAAGAAGAAATACATGGAATGGAATATGTGGGCTGGATAAGCAAGTGTTTGGGTATTTTTCCTAAGGAATGAAGTTTCAGACCCCTTCACTCTCCTCTGCAGAGCACTCCCACCATAAGAACCCCACTACAGGAAGAGTTGTTTACCTCTTTCAGAGAAATCAAGTCTCCTGAGCCATTTGACTGCAGAATTGATTTCTGACCCTTTGCTTCCTTCCAGGCTCCTGATGTTTAAATCATCAGGAAGGATGCTCGTGTTTAGTGTTTTATCTTCTCAAAGCTGTGAGCAGCACACGAATAGTATGGTTCCATCACCACAAGCACAAGGGAAAAATAAGAAAAGGGGAAATTTGGCTTTTGCCATGACCATCCTGCATGCATAGAAGCAGAAGGCAGAACTAAGCCAGGCTGTTAACTCAAAGAGGCACAGGGGAAGCACAGTAAGGAAACAGAGACCAACAACCATTAGTGTGCTTTCTTCTACAGGAGTGGATAAAACAGCATTTGAATAATATTTCAAGTTTTATTCGGTAGGTTTTTTTAGGGAAAAAGAAATTCATTCAACAGGCACAATTCCCTAGTGGAAAGGCCCCTTTAACTGTATATTGTGGCTGTCAGTAATGGGAATTTTGACACATTTTCCCTTTTTCTACACTCATTACTCTTGTCCCCACTTTGCTTTTGCTTCTTACCACACTCAGCTTTGTACGGGGGGTGTGTAGAAGAGGCAAAAGGCAAAATCCAGAGTTAAAGAGCAAAATACTTCTAATATTATGGAGTTTTCTCTGTGTTTTTGCTTCCCCCAGCTAAGCCTCCCTGCCATTAGTATTGAGTGTAAGGAGCCTGCTGGGTCTGTTGCAGTTGTCCTATTGACTTTCTCTGGATGAATAAGTTCCTGTCAAGAGCAGCACTAAATATCCACTTTAGAAAAGCACTTTTAGCCATAAAGAGCACATTTTCCTTTCCTTTCTAGAGTCAGAGCCAGTGCTGCAAAGCACAATGAAAATGCAGTCTTTGGAGACAGATATAATTATAAGTAAATACTTCACAGGCATTAATTAGCAATATTTTTTCACCTGTGGTTTGTATAGGGAGTCAAACATCCCTCAGCAGAATTTGCTGCTGTTCCTATACTTGCTACAAACACTTCACAAGTAATAATTACACCAAACTCTTGTACTGCACCAAGATTCAGATGCTTGAGTAACATGAATCTAAAACCTTAGCTGTGGATTTTTTTTTTTTTTTAGTCAAAAGCAGCTAAGATACTGATCCTGAATCAGCTGCATGACAGTTTCTTAATACTTTCTTTTAGTCAGGAGCTGAATCAGGGATAGACCCCTTGCCAAAAAAATTCACAAAATTCCAGAATGCTTATCTGGGAATTCAGCTAATTATCTGGAAAAAAAAAAAAAAAAAATCAGTGAGAGGAATGAAGCAATGGCTCATCTGCATTCAGTATCAGTACTGTAAGATGAAGGTTAAAGAAAAAACTGTACAGAAACAGGAAAGCAGAAGAGACAAAAATAAAGGCCAGTGCATTGGTCTACAGCCTTGCAGAACAGCAGAGCAAATGTGAGGAACACAAGCCATGGGTCTGTGTTTGCCAGCAAAAAGAACAGCCAATTTCTCTGGGCTGTGCAGCTTTTAATCAAAGGCTACTGCTCTCGCCCACTTAGACAAATACATTACTGATAAAATACAGTAAAGGACCTTAAAGAATTCCTTAAACTATTTTTTCATAAAATACATTTCAGAATTCTTGACTCACTTGGCAGAGTTCTGCCATTTCCTTTAGGCAGAAAGCATTAAAGAAGTTGTTCCTTTGCTTTGTTGGGATGATGTTCAGAGCTAAGGTTCCTATGCTGAATACAGAATGGAAATCCCACAGAGAAGCTCATGCATATATTGCTAAATTATTACAGAGGTTTTATTCTGGAGTATATCATCAATAATCCTACATGTTATAGAAAGTTCAGAGGCAAGTGGAAGGGAAACATCAACATATTCATCTGAAAACTAAGATAAATGTTAGAAAGACTGGATTTGTTTTGCATAAGCCTTGGAACATGTGCCACCAGTGTGGCCCTGGAGCAGCTTTGGGAAATGCTGGCTGTGAACACAGACTGGTGGAAAAACAGCACAGCCACTTATGGATGTGACTCAACATCATGAGTGTCTCCTGACACAGACTGCTGCCACCACGTACTCATCCAAGGGCTCCTTCAATCAAGTGGCAGAGTCTGCATTGTCACTCCTAAACACCTCCAGATTTGCCTATGAGGGCCTAGAGCACCTCACCCCTTAGCTGGGCAGAGCAGAACATCCACATAACCACCCTCAGATTTCCATCTAAGACGCAGAGTTCACTGCTTGAACATATGAATATGCAGTCAGGAGCTGTCAAAATATCATGCAGCTATTCACTGGAACAAACAAGAGAGGAGAAATGTCTTAATATCAGAGCTGGCTTGACATTTCCCAGCATAACCGGATCTGGCTGTGGTCTGCAGGAAATCAATTCACAGAGAAGCCACAAATATCAGCTAATGCCTTGGTTCATAAACTTTTATCCGTGCTGGTATGAAAGTCCTATTAAAGTAAATAGGGCAAGAGCTTCAGGCTCAGGTTGAGGGGCCCAGAGCAGGTAAGAAGTCAAGCAGGCTCTCTGAAAGCTCCCTGGGGAAGAGACCAGGGATATCACTTGGAAAACAACCCTAATATTTTTTCCTTTATACACATTGCCCCCATTTTCCCTATCCTGGACAGCCTGAGCTAAAGAGATTGTTTAGTGCCTTAGTTTTGGTAAAGGTCATATAAATATTGAACACTACTGGAAAAGTTCCAAAAACCTTTTAAACTGATGCATTTTGTTTGGGGCCAATTAACTTTTATTCCCATATTTTGAAATGAAAAGTTCCTGATTCCACATACTTGGCAAATGATTTTGTGTATTGTGAATAAGAAGCTTTTATAGGACTAGGTAAATCACTGGAAGATTTTTAAGGACTGCAGTTCACTCCTTTAGATCTGTTATTTTTGACAAGAGGGAAGAAAGGTTAGAGTAGTGTACAGCATAAATAATTTTCAACTAATGACCTAAGACTTCAGGGTCAGGTCTTTCAGGGGTTTATTACTAATCTCTTGACTTCAACTGACTTGTGGTTTCATTTGTGGGAATTAAAAAAAAAAAAATAAGATCTTTCTCCTTTTAGAAAAACATTGTTAGCTTTAGCTATTTTCTCAGGTTTTCACAGATTAAGGTCTTGATTATGGCTTTCCTGAATGCATGGCATATTTCTGATGAAGAGAAGGGCTTGAGAGCTATTTAGGTTGGTGACAGGATTTAACACTAATTGGGTCTACACTGGGTATTATTCTTACAGGTATTATTACAATGGAAATAGAGACAGCCAAGAGGATAAACATTTAGTGAAGACATACACTAAATAGAACAGTGCTTGCAATAATTAATATTTCAGAAACCCATGAAAGTAAATTGGCAGTAAAGAGGCAGAATTTCAATGTGGATTTCCAGGTTTCTGCTCTAGAAGCAAACAAGTGCAAGGATAGGATTCATTTCCTCAGTACAGGTTATGGTCTCAGTGACTGTTTAAGATTCATATGACCATAATGGCCATAAAACAAATAGGAAGAGAAGAGGCATGAAGCAAAAGGAAGAGTATTTTTCTCATCTGACTGGGTAAAAAAAATTTAAAATCAAGACTTATTGGAATTTTTTCCATAGAATCATAGGATGGGTTAGGTTGGAAGGGACCTTAAAATACCTTCTAGTTCCAACCCCCTGCATGGGCGGGGATTTATTCAGTAAGTTGATTTCAATATCCAAGCAAATCTTTACCAACAGTACAAATATGAACTGCAGAACCTTACAGCAGGTGCTAAATGTGCAACATCTAAACACAAAGACAATATTTCTGTATACTAACAAAATATTCCACTTTTAAACATAAAGCCCATTGAAGGTCTGAATTTCTATCAGGTGCCCTTTACTCACAAACATGTAAAAGCAATTCTCATTTAGGTGAAAAGCATGAATAACTGTTTTGAGTACGTAGTGAAAGGACTTACTTTTTTTTTTTTTTCAAATATGTGGAGAAGTTAAGATATCTCTGTTTGGAAATTGTTCCCTACAAATTTTGGGAATCACAGACTTCTGTGATGGCTGAAATGGCCATCTAGTTTGCTAACCTGACCTTGGTGTCTTCTTTCTCTCAGGTGGAAAGAGGTATCTGAACAAAACCCTTCCACTCGAGACAGACTTTGGAGCTGATTAGTCAGCCACACACTTAAGTCTATTAATACATAGCACTATTGCCATGGTAGCAGGTTAAAGTTAGAAGTAACTAGATTTGAATAATTTAAATATGCTAAAAATACCAACTTCTGGGCTTAAGTGGTTCTATTTGTCACCTATAATGACAATTGCAACCTATGCGAGAAAGTCTCCTTGGAAAGCTTAGTCTCAGCATGTGCAGAATTTTCTCATCTATGTGATCATGCTCCAAAATCTGTGCCATAGTTCCACCTGCAGACACCAAAACCAATAGCTTTATTTCTCAGATACAGTAAATACACTCAGCTTGATTTCCATCATAAACTAATAACCAGATAACTGGAAGAAGGTTGAATTCAATTAGTTTGATTTGGTTTGGCCCAGGCAATTTGGCCTCCAGATGATCCAAGTACAACTTCACAAGTTTCCCTTTTCCTCTTTGCTTACATCTACAGAGAATACAGAGAAAAATTGTAATAAATTTAGAGTTGAGAAGGTGATTTTTGCAGTGTACATGTATAATAAAACCTACAAAAGATGGAAAGAATGTTAAACTATATTGCCCTACCATCTAAAAATATTGACCATGCCTGGAAAAAAAAAAAAAACAAATCAAAACCAACCAACCAATGAACCAATCCAGAACACAACAAACCAAACCATAAAAATTAACACTGAGTTTCAGAAAGGTGGTAATAAAAAGTTATCTCCTTTACATCAGCTTACCAAAGTGCAACTCAAATGTAAGGTAAAATTTGTTCTGTTTCTAAGAATTTCTGACTTGGTGCTCCAGTCTCACTAAATTAATGCAGTGTCAATTCCAATCAATCCAACCCACTCACCTAAGTAAAATCCTGCAGGTGCATTCCTGTTTCCAGGACTGACTGTATGACAGCAATGGGAAAGATACAGGGCTCATACTTAACAAAAAAAAAATATCCAAAAACCTTTTCTGTCTGTATTTAGCACAGACACAAGACTTCAAATCTTCATTTGTCATGTTCATTTCTTAATTAAAAAACTAACAGGGAACATTAAACACCTTTCTATTTCATCTTTCAATATGCAAATTGTAAGTGCAGGCCGACTGGTAGCAGCCTACTGTAGGATGTGGCTGGATGCCTCGCAGGTGCAAGGAGGAAAGATAATTTTAAAACCAAGGGATTACAGCTACAAATTTACCTATCAGTAACTCAGCTGGGAAGCTGATCTAATAGACACTGGATTGAAGATTTTGATCAAAAAGTAAGAAAAATGTAGAATACAGGAGAATATATGGTTAGGTCTATGGTTTAATAGAATTTGAGAGTGGACAGGCTTTTTCACTTTCTAGGGGATTAAAAAAAACCCAAAAACAACAAAAAGGGGTTTTTTTCTGCCAAACCTATAAAATGAAAACCTTTTTTTGCAATGTTCCCCTTTCCCCATCTGTCTGGTCCAACTCTTTGCTGCTGGTGAGACCATGAGGCCCTGGATCCACAAGGATCTGATCATCCACATCTGGATGCAGCTGTGTCCACACATCTGTCTCAGACCCTCAGGGGCAGAGCAGCCCTGTTTTGGTGGGGTATCAGGAAGGACTGACTGGCTAAGAAGGAATGCATCTGCCAAGCTGCCCACAGTGCAGATGTGGGTGGGAGGCAGCAGAGCTGAGGTCCTGGCAGGTACAGACCCTGCCTGGGCAAACATCTAGTTTTCCTAAAATGATGTTACCACACACAGGAACAGAAGGCTAATTGGGCAACAGGGCTGCAGCAAGGAGCTTCCAGGAGGGATTTTAAAGATAAAGAAGAGCCAGCTAAGCTTACAGAACAAGCCAGTACTGATAGCTGTGTGAAATGCAGATGCAGGAAGCCAGAAATGTTTTAAACTTGAGCTGTTGCTGTGACCATGGATTCCCAGTGCTGCTTCATTTGCTGCCCCCATTATATTGCCACTCTGAGTTTCTGTGTTGGGTTATGCTGTGCTGGGCCAGCCTTCTCCTGGGATCATTACAAATATCTCAATTTAGTTTTCCAATAAAAATAGGAAAGTTGCAATTTAGCGGCACAGCTGCACTTATTGAAATAGCTCTGTCTCTGCTGGTGAGGGCTGTGAGGTGGAGAAGGAAGGGGAGAGGAACAGCTGCAGCACAGAGGAGCTTGCTGGGGACAGACACAAAAAAGGCAGGGAAGGACAAGAAGGCTTCCCATCAGGAGAAGAACCCAAGAGAAGTTGAGGTGATGCACATCAGCACAGGCTTTATTTCACTGTGTTCCTATTTCAGATTTTAATGAATAAAGAAATCTTGTTCGAGACAGAGCCAAGGCTGAGAGTTCACCCCCCTGTTCCATCCTGCTCTTTGACATGTTCATGGTCCTCTGTAAATATATTTTATAATTACACATAACCAACAGCCTGAGTATCTTATAAAACAAGCAATACAAAGACATCTCCTCACTGCACAGAGCAATCATAAAGGTGAGCAACACACTGAAGAGGTGCCACCCTTGCTAGACTCGTGGGACAGCCTTTCATTCTCTGTGTATGCTCACCCACCTGTCACTCATGTTTCTCATACAATTTAATTCCCTAAAATGATCATTCTTTGCATATATCGATGTGCAAGTGTGACCAAGCTCTAGATGAACTTGCCCTTCAAAACAGATTTTGAAGGTCACCATTAGAAGTCTCGGCTTCCACAGTTTGAATTGGCACACCTAGGACTTCTGGCTCTATTTTTGCTCTCAATCAGGAAAATTAAGGAATGTGAATAAGAATTGTCAGCTAAAAAAACCTGAAGGCAGAAGATGTAAAGATTAACAGAACAATTATGTTCATAATTCCAAAGGAACAGAAAAAGGAAAATCAATATTAAAAGGAAATGTCAGCAAATGCAGAGAAATTGTCAAGACAGTTTGTGGAATCAAAACAAAACAAAAAAAGCCCTCTAAAATTCAGGACAGCTGTTGTTACTGGACAGCTTATTAAGGACACAATATCAAATAATCCTGATGCAGGGAAAATGGAAGAAATAGAGAACCAAAGCGTCTTTAACAACCCAGAAAATCAGAAAGGAATTGTATGTAAAATGGAGTTGTGCTGAAAGTGAATATACAATTAAGAACGAGTGCAAATGAATAGTACAAGTATGTAGGCATAGAATTGAAAAGGCAGAGGCACAAAGCAAGTTATGACCAGCTATTAATGTAAATCAAAGCAGAAAAACAGTTCCAGAAATGCAACATCCATAAGATAAAGAGCTAACAAGTTCCCTTACTTCAGTTATAATAACGAAAATGCAGGAAAACTCAAGTAGCCAAAACCTGCCTTTCTTCGGTTTTCACTAAGAGTAATTACAGCCAGACACTAAAACAATTAATTTTACCTGGGAGCTAAAAGCATAGGGCAGGAATATTAAAAGGAAAGGTTGAAGAATATTTAAGTTAGACACACTCGAGTTCTAAAGACAAATGAAATGCGCTGTAAAGTATACTCAAGGAATTAACTTGAGCCATCTAAGAACCATTAACAATTATCTTTGAGAATTCAGAGGGCAGGGAAGTCCTGGGGGACTGGGGAAGGGCAGAAAGAGCATCAGCTCTGCAAAGAGAAGGCAGAAAGAAGGTGCAAGGATTTAAAGATCAGACAACCTTGCTTTTGTGTTTGGGAGTGTATTAGAACTGTGCTTAAAATGAGGAGACAAAAATGAGTGTGTGAATGTCTCGAGAGCAGATTAACCCTGTCACCAAAAGGAGGCATTCCTGACCCTGATGAGCACGTGGGAAGCTGCAGATGCAGTCTGGTAAGGCTATTGACAGCAAGATCAACTCTCACAAGTTTCATAAGTAAACTCAGAAAAGGAAGGCCTAAGAGAAGTTCTTGTGAAGCATGTAGACAGTTGGCTTAAAAACAGCATTCAAAGCTTTTACCTTTGACCAACCACTAAAATGGAAATATGCTGCCAGGGACCTTCCAGGGGAGGTCTGTCCTGCATTTTGTTCTGCATTCTTGTGCTGGCTTTGGCTAGAGTAGGATTGATTCTCTCATATGGAGCTGCTGGGTACAGGGACATGGCTGCTATTGCTGAGCAGTGATTGCACAAAACCAGGGACATTTCTGGTCCTCACCCCACCAGCAAGGAGGCTGGAAGTGCACCAGAGGCTGGGAAGGGACACAGCTGAGACAGCAAACCCCAGGAGACCCAAGGAACATCCTGGAATGCTTGGCATCATGCTCAGTATGCAACCTGGGGGCAAAAAGAGGGAGCTGGGGCCATTCTGAGCCCTGTTTTCCTGGGGATGGTTGAACACCTGCCTGTCCATGAGAAAAGGTGGAGGAATTCCTTGATTTGCTTTGCTTGTGTGAACAGCTTTTGCTTTACCTATTAAACTTTTATCTCAACCCACAGGGTTCTCACTTCTCCAATTCTTTGCCCATCCCACTGTGGGGAAAGTGAGTGGCTGTGCAGGGCTTAGCTGGCAGCTGGGGCTAAGCCACAACAGTTCTTTAGCAAGAGATGCATGTTTTGACAAATACAGCTGCTTGTGTGCTCCCAAAGTAGCAAACAGATAATAGAGTAGCATTTTGCTAGAGGACTGGGAGCAGTTATTTTAAGTTGGAGACAGTTCTGGAAAGGTTGTCTTCCACAAAATGCTGTATGTAGTTACTGTGCTCAGCAAGTCTAAGGTTACCTCCTGCTTCTGGAAGGAATCCTGCAGCAGAGCCAGCCTCTGGAGTGACAGTGCTGAAGACAGATATAAGGAGATGAGGATTTATCAGCTGAGATAAGGGGCTTTGGCTTCCTCATTAGTTACAGTCACTGTGGTTGAGCAACTGCATTGCCTCCTCCTCCTCCACACCGGGGGGGACAAAGCAAGCTACAAATTGCTGGGAACACTGCATTTATCATCAGCTCCAATTCACTCCCAAGCTAAGCACCAGCAATGCAGTTGTATTTATAACTCATTCGGGCGGGGGGGGGAAATAAAAATATTAATAGCCATAACAAAGAAACAGCCTTTTTGATGCAGTTTGATCAAACCCTATTTCTGACTTTGGGAATACAAGAAGCTTAGAGTCTCCACCATCACAGAACAACATTACCATGCAGGAATATTTTTCTTGAGAATCAGCCAAGCATAAGAAGACCAGGCAGACCAGGTACGGGATACTCATCTAATATAGCAATATTGTTCTTGGTACTCAAAGCACATCTTGCTCAACACTATGGAATCAGAAAATATCTTACCCTTTTTGTTAGGTTTCCTTCACAGTCTCCTGCAGAAACAGGTAAAGGACACACTTTCCCTCATGAAATCAAAATACCTCTTGAAGGTGCTGCCTCAAAACCTTAAAAAAGTTTGAAAGTCACAAGTAACAAAAGACCAGTGAGTCACAGTAGCAAATACAGCACAGGAAAGAAACTCTACAACTGTCTTTTCCTGGAGGAAAAATAACTCCGAGATTAGCCCTTTTGTGAAAGGAAATAAAACCCACTGATGAACCTTAAAGGGCCCACTGTTAGATATTGTAGACTAATAGAAGGATAAAGGGTTGGAAGGGACCTTAAAGCTCATCCAGTTCCATCCCCTGCCATGGCAGGAACACCTTCCTCTATCCCAGGTCACTCCAACCTTTCCTTGGACACTTCCAGGGATGGGGCAGCCACGGCTGCTCTGGGCAATCTGTGCCAGGGCCTCCCACAAGGAAGGGAATTTCTTCCTGATATCAAACCTAAATTTCCTCTCTTACAATATGTATCCACTACTCCTTGTCCCACCACTACAGTTCCTGAGGTATTTTTCCTTGCATGTCTAGTGTTAGAAACAAACTGTGCACCTCTACCCCCTTCCAAGGGGGTCACAGATATTTTTATGTGTAATGTGGCTTGACCCAGAAGAATGTTAATTCAAGGAATACCTTGACAGCAGAACTGAAGATAAAACTAAGGGCAATACAGAAAATTTAAATTGTTGATATGATAGTTGCATATTCATCAGACCAAAGAGTTGCTGAGGTTTCCATATTGAGCTAAATTGGATTCACATAAAGGGACATGAACAGTATGAAAAGAGTTTTTCCTCACCAAAGCTCTTCCACTCTAAGCCTGATGACCAGGAGTGAAGCAGCAGCAAAACCAACCAAAAAAAAAAAA